>JADRCD010238655.1:0-41682 GCA_019843815.1 Montemys delectorum
TGGCCTCTGCGTCAGCTCCTGCTTCCTGACCTGCTTGAGTTCCAGTCCTGACTTCCTCTGGTGATCAACAGCCATGTGGAAGTAAGCTGAATAAACTCTTTCCTCCTCAATTTGTTTCTTGGTCATGATGTTTGTGCAGGAATAGAAACCCTGACTAAGACACCACATGCGTGGCTGTACTACTATAGCAAAGAAGTGCTCAAGCACATAGAGGTACAGATAGAAGTATGTCTGTATGTACTTACACATACAAATTACTACACATGAATTTACTCATACAGCATTTCACATGGATTCAATAGTACAACAGTGCTTGCTGACATGAGTACAATGTTACACATGATTGTGCCAGTATAGCAACATATTTGTATGTTCTAGTACAACAAAATATATGAATGTACTAGTATGGAACCGCTCACAGATTTATTAGTAGAGTAGTGAGTACGGATGTACTCCTACAATTTTACACATTGATGTCCTTAGATGTGTACACAGTCGTGCAGTGTATAGATATATATGTGCTGTGTATACAAAACCATGTAGGTATGTCTTGTAGCAGGACAAATGGGCAAAATAGCAAACCAACTCTTGGAAGTACTAGTCAGGGCACACATGGATGTCCATGAACATCAGTCCACACAGTCTAATAAACACAGGTTTATTAGAGCAGAAGCACACATGGAAGCCAAGTAAGGGAGTGTACATAGTTGCATCATTGCAGGAGATATCACGCCTATTCTCTCAAAGCAGTACACATGCACATAAGAGTACAGCTGCACTTAGATGTCCTGTTATAGAAACACAAATGTGATGAGTCTTGCAGCAGGATTTACAGATGTATGACATCACTTTTCATGGAACTAGACAAGGATATACTTGCACACAAGGATAAACTGGTGCATCACTAAAGTCAATGTACTAGTAGAGCAGTGAATATCCATCAATTATTAAAGCACTACCCAAGTTAAATATACACCAATAATTAGTCCATGTTATAAGGACTTAGTGCACTGTGAATGTAGCAGAAGTACCTTTTTGGCCTATGCAAAGGCAATGGGTCCTTAAGAATAACAATCTACTGTTGGCTGCTTAAAGAATACCTTAGGGAGGACATATCCAGGGTTTTGGCCCAGTGTCAGAGCATGTGCCCCAAATCTTCAAAGACCCATGTTCTAATACTGAGCACCAAGTATACAAATAAATAATTAAAACTGGATCTTAACAGCTTATCAAAGAGCCACACCAATGGATCCAAAGTCCTTCAATGGAAGCTAAATGTTCTCAACTGGAGTGAGGTTAAATAATAGTGTAAGCAGTCCCTTCCAAGTGTTATTTTCATCCTGTCTCTATTTAAATTGTATTAAAACCCCCACTATTTATGTTGATTAAAGACACTATATATAACCACATGAACTGACATATTTTTCTAGTACTTATTTCCATGTATCTGTCAGCCTGTAATGCCAGCACTCAAGTTGCACAGGTAAAAGAATTGCGACCTGGGACCACACAGTGAGACCCTGTCTCAAATACCAAAGATGTTTATGCAATTCTTTTATGTTCAAAACTTAAGAAAAGCCCTTCATCACATACAATATTGTAATGCCACATCTCGTAAAACATGAATTAAGTCATTTCAAGGACTCACAAAGCATGAAACCTACCATTCTTTTCTACTTCTGATTTATCATAGGTAGGTCTCAGTTTGGCTGCCCTGTCTGCCAATAATGCCACAAGGGCTACAGCTACAACAACGTTTTGTTGTGGTCATAAGCTTATTTTCTTCATCTTCCTTGGAGAAAGCTGCGTAGAAAGTCCACTGACTGGGACGTCGACTGTGATGGGATGGATCTCATTGCAGCAGAAATCAAGGGCTGAAGAGGAAATTGTGAACTTTTTAACCTATATTTTATTTCAGAATGTTCTTTAACAATCTCTGAGAAACACAGAAGAAATATGGCACTCTGGCTTACCTATGTACTTATGAGCACCAGTAGTTTTGTAGCACAGAGTATCTGTTGCCAGCCATCCTACTGATGTACTACACAGACCAAGCCAGAAATTGGCTTGCTGGCCTTGATGTGCCTACCACATGAATGTTCCAAGGCAGAAGGGCTGGTTGAGAAGTCAGCTCTGCAGCTAAGCACATTAACCGAACTAGTCTATGGTTATCTGTTAACCTAGAGACTCAAGACCAGGCCACAGCTCAAATCACTGCCAGAAAGAAAAATTCAGATAGACACCAAAAATAGATTTCCTCGGGGACAGTTTTATACTGCCTTTATTATTAAAAACCCAAGTAAACCAACTTGACATCATTAGTCACAGATGTCCTGGTATCATAACATGATGCAAAATGGAAATTGTTAACTAAACATTTTCCTTTTAATGAATGCTGTATGCACGAAGAGTATCACTGAGTCACTGGAATGTGGCATTTCAGCCTGGAAACCCCCATGTAGTCATCCATTAGGTCAAGAAACAGAACACGATTAGCATCTCAGAAGCCCTGTAGAGACTCCCTGCAGCCACTGTGTCTTCCAATGTTACCACTGTCTAATAATGAAAGCTGTAAATTAATTTTGTCTTTTTTAAAGATTTATTTATTTTATATATGTGAGTACACTGTTGCTGACTTTAGACACACCAGAAGAGGGCATCAGATCCCATTACAGATGGTTATGAGCCACAGTGTGGTTGCTGGGAATTGAATTCAGTACCTCTGGAAGAATAGTTAGTGCTCTTAACCACTGAGCCTTCTCCCCAGCCCTAATTTTGTCTATTTTTGCTCTTTTTATAGTATATCATTTCTGCAGAAGCATTTGCTCACTTTTAATTTTTACCTAGTACCAGTTGGAACAACCTTAGTTTCTAATTTCCAGAACAACAAAGGCATGTGGTTAACTCAGTTGCTAACTTGATATTATTTTCAACAATAAAATAGCCAGTTATTTGCTGAATAAAAAGCAGTGATACCCAAATCTATTCTAGATTCATTCAACAATGTATCTTTGATTTTGAGAACTCTCTCTCATCCTCCCACGATCATCTGACTCCTGTGCCAGGAATTAGCTGCATCACTTGAGACAAAACTGTACTCACTCGAATAAAAGAAGACACATGACTTGCATGACCGAGGTTTTGTCCAGAAGGACTGGAGCAGTAGCAGTCCTTGTTCTTAAAGGTCATGAGGGTCAACTAGGGCTGCTGTCTGCTCCCCTAAAGTTACTCCCCCAGAGGAACTCTTTTCCACAGGGCCATGGCAAATTGATGCCTTAATTAAAAAGGAGGCAATGTATGAATGAGTCATTTTATTGTAGGAAGGGGAAATGTGCTAGTTGAGTGGAGAGAGGGAAAGGAGAGGAAGGAGAGAGAGAGAAAAGAGAAAGGAGAGAAAAGAGAAGAGGGAGAAAGAGGAAAGAGGAGAGAGAGAGAGAGAGAGAGAGAGAGAGAGAGAGAGAGAGAGAGAGTAAGAGTAAGAGCGAGAGGGGAGAACAAGAGAAGAGAACAAGAGAGAAAGAAGGGAACAAGAGAGTGAGGAGGGGGCAAACCACCCCTTTTATTGTATGGGGCGTGGCATGCCTGGCTTGTGGTCAGATGACTGTGTGTAAGGTCCAGCTAGAATGCTGGGAGTTGGAGGCAGTGTCTGCCTGATAGAGCACACATCTCCTGCAGGGGCAGCTGTGAAGGGTCTGGGCTGAAGTCTGAGCCATGGTCTCAGGAGCAATTCACCAAACCCCTTCCATCCCTTTGAGCAAATGCTCAGTAGGTCTCCGGGGTTCCAAGGTGGCTCTGCTTTACTGGACTCTGGCTGTCAGAACTGCCCCACAGTTCCCCTCCTCCCAGAAACCCTCTATCCCATCCTCCCTCCCCGTGCTTCTATGAGGGTGTTCCTCCACCCATCCTCCCACTCCTACCTCCCTGCCCTCGATTCCCCTACACTGGAATATCTATGGAGCCTTCATAGGACCAAGGACCTCTCCTTCCATTGGTACATGACAAGACCATTCTCTGGTACACGTGCAACTGGAGCCATGTGTACTCCTTTGTTGATGGCTTAGTCCCTGGGCTTTCTGGGGGATCTGGTTGGTTGATATTGTTGTTCTTCCCATGGGATTGCAAACCCCTTCAACTCCTTCAGTCCCTTCTCTAACTTGTCTATTGGGGACCCCGCACTCAGTCCAATGGTTGGTTGCTAACATCTTCCTCTGTATTTGTAAGACTCTAGCAGGGCCTCTTGGGAGACATTCACATCAGGCTTCTTTTTAGCATGTACCTCTAGGTATCCACAATAGTGTCTGGGTTTGGATATATAGCAAACCAGTAGCCAACATCATACTGAATGGAGAGAAACTTGAAGCAATTCCACTAAAATCAGCAACTAGACAAGGCTGTCCACTCTCTCCCTAGTACTTGAAATTCTAGCTAGGGCAATTAGACCACAAAAGGAGATCAAAGGGAGACAAATTGGAAAGGAAGAAGTCAAAATATCACTATTTGCAGATGATATGACCGTATTCTTAAGTGACCCCCAAAATTCCACCAGAGAACTTCTAAAGCTGATAAGCAACTTCAGCAAAGTGGCTAGATATAAAATTAGCTCAAACAAATAAGTAGCCTTCCTCTACTCAAAGAATAAACAGGTTAAGAAAGAAATTAGGGAAATGACATCCTTTATAGTAGACACAAATAATATTACATATGTTGGTGTGACTCTAACCAAGCAAATGAATGATGTATATGATAAGAACTTCAAGTCTCTCAAGAAAGAAATCAAAGATTTTAGAAGAGGGAAAGATCTCCCATGCTCATGGATTGGCAGGATTAATATAGTAAAAATGACCATCTTTTGGAAAGCAATCTACAGTTTCAATGCAATCCCCATCAAAATTCCAACTCAATTCTTCACAGAGTTAGAAAGAACAATTTGCAAATTCATTTGGAATAACAAAAAACCCAGGATAGTGAAGAAAACTATTCTCAACAATAAAAGACCTTGTGGGGAAAATCACCATCCCTGACCTCAAGCTGTATTACAGAGCATAGTGATTAAAACCTGCATGGTATTGGTATGGAGATAGGCAGGAAGATTGCTGCCGGCTGGCCAGTCTGGGCCTCCCTCAACCCAGGGGAAACAGGGTTCTGGAAGAGGTTGACAAGGCCTCAGTGAAGAAAAAATAACAGAGGTGATACAAGGAAGTGCTGCATCTGAATGTGTTTCTCGAAAATGGCATCAGACTTTTACAGTCATTACAAAAGAGAAAAGAAAAATCTGGCAGCTCATCGGTTAAGGCACATCTGAGGCCTAAAACACACTGGGTCTAAAACAGCAGCCATCTCCTCTGGACCAGTGCAGCACCCCAGGCTCTGAGCATGCTGGGACTGCATGGGCCGGGCAGGAGTCCTTGGGGACTGTGGGTGAGCCAGCCAGGAGGGCCGAGGCTCTAATCTCCAATGCTCTGCTGCACACTGCACCCCCCCCAGCTCAAGGTCCTGTCCATCCTTAGTAAAAGCCCACTATGCTAATCTTTTGGGCTAGTCAATGTCCTAGCCCCCTCATTATCTCTTTAACAATGCCAGAGACAATTAATCTAACTTGTGAAATTCCAAGCCAGCGTTTGGCTAGGATGCTGGAATCTTGGTGGAGGTCAGAGAGCAACGTTTTTCTTGGGGGACACCTAGCAGGCAGGACTATAGCAAGGACATATCTGGGCTACCTCTGAGTTAGGGGTTGCAGGAGACGGCTTCCTTGAAGCTTTTGCCTCATAAACTGCTGTCACCAAAGTGTGTGTGGCAGAAGATCAATGGAATAGAATTGAAGATGCAGAAATGAGAAACATGTTCAACATCCTTAGTCATCAGGGAAATGCAAATCAAAACAACTCTGAGATTCCACCTCACACAAGTCAGATTGGCTAGGATAAAAGACTCAGGTGACAGCAGATGCTGGAGAGGTTGCGGAGAAATAGGAACACTCCTTCATTGCTGGTGGGATTGCAAACTGGTACAACCACTCTGGAAATCAGTGTGGCGGTTCCTCCGAAAATTGGACATAGTTTTACCAGAGGACCCAGCCATACCACTCCTGGGCATATACTCACAAGATGCTCCATCATGTAATAAGGACACATGCTCCACCATGTTCATAGCAGCCTTATTTATAATAGCCAGAAACTGGAAACAACCCAGATGTCCCTCAACAGAGGAATGGATACAGAAAGTGTGGTACATCTACACAATGGAGTACTACTCGGCTATTAAAAACAATGAATTTATGAAATTCTTAGGGAAATGGATGGATCTGGAGAATATCATCCTGAGTGAGGTAACCCAATCCCAAAAGAACACACATGGTATGCATTCTCTGATAAGTGGTTATTAGCCCAGAAGTTTGGAATACAGGAAGAACGACCCACAAACCACAAGAAACTTAAGAAGAAGGAAGACCAAAAGGTGGACATTTCATTCCTTCTTAAAAAGGGGAATCAAACACCCACAGAAGGAGTGGCAGAGATTAACTATGGAGCAGAGACTGAAGGAAGGACAAGCATATAGCTATCTCCTAAGAGGCTCTGACAATACTTGACTAATACAGATGTAGAGGCTCACAACCATTCATTGAATTGAGTACACTGTCCCCACTGAAGGAGTTAGAGAAAGGTTCTATGGAGCTGAAGGGTTTGCAGCCTCTTAGGACGAACAACAATTACTAACTAGTACCCTCAGAGCTCCCAGGGACCCAACCACCAATCAAGGACTATACAGGGTGGGACTGAATGTTCTGGCAGCATATGTATAGTAGAGGATTGCAAATTCGATTATCAATAGGAGGAAAGGACCTCGGCCTTGTGAAGGTTTTGTGCCCCAGTGTAGGGGAATGCCAGGGCCAATAAGTGGGAGAGGGTGGGGTGACAGACATGGGGAAGGGGGAGGCAAAAGGGGTTTGTTCTTGTTGTTTTTGTTTGTTTGTTTGTTTTTTGGAGGGGAACCTGGGAAAGGGAAAATTTACATGTAAATAAAGAAAATATCTAATTAAAAAAATATAGAATTAATTCAGGAAAAAAAAAAGAAGATGCAGAAATGAACCTACACACATATGGTCACTTGATCTTTGACAAAGGAGCTAAAACCATCCAGTGGAAAAAAGACAACATTCTTAACAAATGGTGCTGGTTCAACTGGTGGTCAGCATGTAGAAGAATACAAATTGACCCATTCCTATCTCCTGTACAAAGCTCAAATCCAAGTGGATCAAGGAACTCCACATAAAACCAGATACACTGAAACTTATAGAGGAGAATGTGTTCAGTTCTTAACAAAGAACACTAAAAAGTATCTGGACTTCTCCGCAACCCCCAACCTTCCCCTGCTCTTTTTGCATAGGTTCTAGTCAGCACCAACACAGAGCAAGACAATGTGTTTGCTCACCAGATCTAATAAAAATTACATAAAATATTAATCTTAGAGTGTTCTGAGTTAATAAGAGAAACATTTCCACACAATACATATTTTTCTTCTTTGCTTATGTGTCACTTCTGATATGAACACATATAGATAATTATTTCTAATTTTCTGTTTTTACCTCATGTGTAGGAGTATTTTGCCTGCGTGTATATATGTGTACCATGTGTGTGTAATGCTCAAGAAGACCAGAAGTTTCCATCAAATTTCCTGCAAATTGGAGTTTCAAACATTTGTGGACCTACATAACAGTGCTGGCAAGCAGACTTGGGTCCTCTACAGGACCAGCAAGTGCTCTTAACCACTGAGCCATCTCTCCAGCTCCAGGAAAGGCATTAATAAAATATGGCTTGAGTACACGTAAAGAGCTAAGTCATCAACAGTACTGCTTTTTTTATTTGTGTGTGTGTGTGTGTGTGTGTGTGTGTGTGTGTGTGTAGTATTTATGTACCTGTTGGAGTGTGTGCATTCATGCGCATGTGAATGTGGCCAGTCTGGCCAAACCAGTGAGCTCCATGTTCAGTAGAGATCCTGTCTCAAATACGGTGGTAAACATTAGAGGGAAAACTCAATGTCAACCTCTGCACTACACACCCTGACATTTTCCTTGCAATGGGCTAGAGAGACTTGATGGTGTGGAGTGATGCCAAACCATGGTTCTTACTATTAACCTAAGACAAATATTAAAACAGACAATCAAATAAGCCTTTCTGCCACAGATTTGCATCAATGTTTCTAATGTATTGTTGGTAGCTGTGACAATTGCTATTGACGCTCCTAGTGGGTCATGATAGGGAACTGACCTGGTTCTGTTACAATGAGCTAGTCAGTCATTTAAACCGTGAGTTCCAGCTAACACTTCAAATTCATCACTTGTTAATTTTTCATTTTCATCAGCAACTAACAAGTCCCAGTCTTCTGGAGTCTAAATAACTATACAGCATGGCATGATTCTAATAATAATGGTCACTGTGAGATACTTATAAAATGTTCAAGCAGTCAAAGTGTAGCACTCAAAAGGTACTGTGGCACCACCTCCTGGACATCTGATCCAATTGCATTCCTGAGGCATGGGAGATTAAGGGAAAAGGAAGTGGAATCAATCTAATCCACTGACAGCAACAAGAAAAGTTACAGCTGACCATGGAGGCAAGAGCTCCAAGAAACATGTAAAGCTCATTTAAAATTTTAATTGTTTTTCACAATAAGGACAGAGGCTGTGGAAACTGTTTCCCTTTCCCCAAACATGAGGGTGTAGGTACTTGTAAATTAATACTGTGTGTGTGTGTGTGTGTGTGTGTGTGTGTGTGTGTGTGTGTGTGTTTGTGTTTCAGTGGCCGAGCTAGGACCCACCCCAGATTTGTGTTTCAGAGATCTTACTTATTTCTTCTACCTGGGCTTGTGTAGGCACTAGGCCACCATACCTCCTGAAAAACAAAACGAAATCAACTAACAAACCAACCAAAAAATTTAAAACGAATTCGTCTGGTATTTAAAAGTAATAGACAAAAAGCAAAAGAAAAACATGTGGCTGTGGCTGCTGGAGGCTTTTTGGGGTCTCCTCACCATTCTGCACTGGGTTGAATTAAGTTCTTTTCCCCTAAAGGCTGGGAAAGAAAGGGAGAAACAGAAGCGACCTGGAACAGAAGGTCACATGATGGCCAGCCACCTCCATCTTGGTGAGGTCATCAGTAGCCAAGATGGCTACCCACCCACATGTTGCCTTCCATCTTGGTGAAGTCAATGACTAACCGAGTGACAGAACAAAGAATTAGAAACAAACAAACATGCAGGCTCAATACTTTTCAGGGGTTCAAGAGAGAAAATGGAAGTTGGGCATGGAAGTGCATGCGTGCCTTTAATCTAACAGTCCCTAGGGGCGGAGAGAGACAGGCAGTGCTCCAGACTCAGAGACCTTTTTCTCTTTCTGTTTAAATATCAAAAACCTTGATTCCCCAGAGCTGTATAGTGGATCCTCCTAGGGTGCGATGCCCTCTTCTGGCATGGAAGCATATAGGCAGCGGATAGAGCATACACATATATACATTGAAAAAAATAATAAAAACAAATAAAGAAATGAGAAGAAAAAAGTGATTCTAGCATTTGGCCTGCTGTGTGGGTGGCAAAGGCAGGCAGAGTAGACCTCTGTGAGTTTGAGGCTACCCAAGCCTACAGAGCAAGTTCCCTAGTTGCTGGGCCTATATTAAGAAAAACCCTATCTTGAGGTAAAATAAGACAAAGCAGAAAAGGTTCTGGCTTTTATTTTATAGACATATGTTTCTTCTAATACTATTTACTGTAGAACTTTGATCATGAAGGCATGTTGGATTTTATGACTCTGTGTGTGTGTGTGTGTGTGTTATATTTCATTCAGCTGTGAGTGCTGTTACTTGCTGTCTAGTGGGTTTGTGTTTGATTTCTTTAAATTTTTTTCTAATTCTTGACTTGTATACTGAAGATAATTAAATTATTTTTGTCTTTCCTTCCTTCCTTCCTTCCTTCCTTCCTTCCTTCCTTCCTTCCTTCTTTCCTTCCTTCTTTCCTTCCTTCCTTTCCTTCCTTCCTTCCTCCCTTCCTTCCTTCTTCCCTTCCTTTGTGTGATGGTATGTTTTCATTTTAATTTACTTGAGAGTGTTTGTCTCTCTCTGTCTGTCTTTCTCTTCCTGTTACTGTCTCTCTTTCTGTGGCTCTCTCTGTGTCCCCTCTGTGTCTGTCTCTCTCTGTTTGTCTCTCCAGACCTGAAGTTCAGAAAGATGGAATGTTAACCCATAAATATTTCTTTTTCCTAAAATTTATGTCCTTCCCCTCTTTCTGTATGCGTGTGCATACCTGTGTGTGTGTGTGTGTGTGTGTGTGTGTGTGTGTGTTATAGTTTAGCTGTTTTTTTCCACCTAGTGGGATTGTCTTTCTTTCTTTCTTTCTTTCTTTCTTTCTTTCTTTCTTTCTTTCTTTCTTTCTTTCTTTCTTTCTTCCTTCCTTCCTTCCTTCCTTCCCTCCCTCCCTCCCTCCCTCCCTCCTTCCTTCCTTCCTTCCTTCCTTCCTTTCTTTCTTTCTTTATCTTTTTTAAAGGATTTATTTATTTTATGTGAGTATACTGTTGCTGTCTTCAGACATACCAGAAGAAGGCATCAGATCCCATTGCAGATGGTTGTAAGCCACCATGTGGTTGCTGGGAATTGAACTCAGGACCTCTGGAAGAGCAGACGTTTGATTTTTTAAGCTTTCTTTTCTAATTCTTTTTTTAAAGAAAGATTTATTTAGTATGTATGTATGTACATACGTATGTATCTATGTATGTATGGGATGTTAACCCATAAATATCTCTTTTTCCTAAAATTCATGATCGCTCCCTCTCGTTCTGTGTGTGTGTTATATTTCAGCTGTGAGTGCTGTTACTTACCATCTAGTGGGCTTGTGTTTGATTTCTTTAATTTTTTTCTAATCTTATTTGTTTGTTTGTTTTTTGTTTTTTGTTTTTTTCAGAGACAAGGTTTCTCTGTGTATCCCTGGCTGCTCTAGAACTTACTCTGTAGACCAGGCTGGCCTTGAACTTAGAAATCTGCCTGCCTCTGCCTCCCAAGTGCTGGGATTAAAGGCAAGGTGTGTGCCACGACTGCATGGCTTCAATTGTTTTTTTAAAAAAGATTTATTTATTATGTATACAACTGTGGGGCAGTGATCTGTTCAGGCAACTTAGGCTCAGTTGAGTAAATGGCCTTGAGCCCTGGAGTCTCAGTGGGCAGTTTCTTCCTGCAGGGGGTGGAGGAGCTCAGCTATAACTCCTGAGTCTTTGGCTCCTGTTTCAGTCACAATCCCTCACAGCTGCCCCAACAGGAGATGTGTGCTCTATCAGGCAGACAAAGCCCTAAACTCTCAGCATTCTAGTTGGACCCTACCCCAGTCATCTGACCACAACCCGACATGCCTCACCCCAAAGACAGATAGCCACACCCCATACATACAATATAAGGGGCGGTTTGCCCCTTTTCCCTCTCTTGCTCTTACCCTCTTTCCTCTCTTTCTTCTTTTCTTCCTCTCTCTTTTGCTCTCTTGCCCTCTTCCTCCTCTTTCTTGCTCTTTGTCTCCTCTCTTGCCTTCTTCCTCTCTTTTCCTGCTCTTTGTTCTCTTCTCTTGCCTTCTTGCTCTCTTGCTTTCTTCGTCTCCTTTCTCTCTCTCCTTCTCATCTCCTCTCCTTCCTCTCCTTCCTCTCCTTTCCTTCTCTCTATTTTCTCCTTCCTACAATAAAATATTTCATTTATACATTGCCTCCTTTTTAACTAATATATCATTCAGCCACAGGCCATCAGCAGCAGGAAAAGAGAGAGCTCCAGACCACAGCAGCGAGCCGCCCACGGTACCACATACAACAATCTGGCTGCATGTATGTCTACAGGCCAGAAGATTATTATAAATGTTATTATTTATCTCAATATAGACAATTATGGTTGAGGAGAATTGAATCTGAGCCCTCTCTCCAGCTCTCTAATTCTAGACCATGTGCTGAAGACAATTATTTTTGTCGCTCTCTCTCTGTCTCTCTTTTTACCTCTCTCTCTCTCTCTCTCTCTCTCTCTCTCTCTCTCTCTCTCTCTCTTGAGCCCTGAAGTTCAGAAAGATGCAATGCTAGCCCATAAGTATCTCTTTTTCCTAAAATTCATGTCCTTCCACCTCCTCTGTGCATATGTGTGTGTTAGTCTAGGGTATACAGATCAAAGGGAGCATATTTCCCAGAGATACTTAGAAATAAACAAGCAACCCTAACCACCACCCAGATATGCTGGAGGCCCAGTCTGGGTACTACCAAATTCCTGGACATTCAGGCACCACTAAGTTGTGAGGAGTTCAGAGCAGAGTTGGGTACCTGAGGACAGTGTCTAGTCTAGGCTGGGAGAACGGGGAGCTCTGACTTAGCCCTGTGGTGATTGTCTTTAGCTTGGCTATGGTTGCACAGAGATGCTTTCTGTGGGAGGCTTAGGCTGTGGTTCAGTTGTCAAATATCACCTCCATACTCTCTTGGTGATTCTTGGTGAAAGAGACAGTCTATGGTTCTAAACTGTTTATGGTGGAAAATGGATCCATACCGTACCAACTTCTCAGGGTGGACCTGAGATTAAATCCCTTTTGCAGGGAGGAATGTCTGGGAAGAGAATCTTATTGGCTAAATCCTCAGGACCTCTAGGTACCTCATTAGCATGGAGAACTCAGTTCTATGCTTATGTGTTCCAGGCCAGGAATTTGGAAGGGAGCAGGGAGGGCAACTATCATCTCTGGTGTGAGTGCTCAGTTTAGATTCCCAGACTACAGAATGAATTCTAAACAGCACGTGTTTTTTTTGTTGTTGGTGCTGTTGTTTTGCTTGTTTTGTTTTTAAGATTAAATGTGTTTAAGATGTTGGTGTCTTTAAAGTTGGAGTTACAGGCACTTGTGAGCCACAACTAGACTTGGGTCATCTGGAAAAGCAACAAGGATTCTTAATCGCTGAGCCATCTCTCCAGCCCTGAAATATAATTTTTAACTCACAATGTACAAAATATTTTTGAACAAATTTTATTTATTTATTAACCCTTAACTAGCAGCACAGAGTAAACACTGCACTTAGAATTGTGCCATTTTTCTGCTTTACTTACTGATCTCAACTTCTGGGACTTAGCCTTCTTTCCTGTTTTTTTTCCTGATGATATGTTTAGACACTCAATCTTCTCACCTCAATTTCAGAATGCTAGTTTCATGCATCTGGTACTCTACTCAGCTAGAACTCTTTTTCAAGCAATTTATCCCTGTTGTATTTTTAACCATCTTCCTCATTTTTTTTTAAACCTCATTTTTGAAAAGCAGAGTTTATCTTAGGACAGGAGCTAGTGAGCTGTTGATCCAATTAAGGAATACCCGAGGCTTCCAATAGCTCACCTGGTAGTGTGCACGCCTACTACGCATAAAGCTCTGGATTCAATTCCTAGCATTGCAGAAATTAGGTGTGATAGTGAGAGACTTGTGTTCCCAGTACTGGAAAGGTAGAGACATGGAATCAGGATTTTAAAGTCCTTCTTTGCTACATAGTGAGCTGAAGACCAGCTTGAGATACATGATACTCTACCTCAAAAGAGGTTGGGGTGCAGATATATTAGCACACAGGTTTTTAAGAAAACATTTTATTGATTCTTTATGAATTTCACATTATGTACCCTAATACCACTCATCTCCTCAACCCGTCATACCTGCCCTCTGCCATTTCCACCCATGCCCCAAAGGAAAAAAAATCATTGTGGAAGCTGTAGTGTGTGACAGTGTGGCCCAGAGAATATTGTTGTTTTGTCCATACTTTTTCGCTTGCATCAGGCACACACATGGTTCACAAACATGTACACAATAAAACACCCATACATGTAAAATTAAATAGTCATCACAATGTGGATATAGCATCATATCATGCAGTTGTCCATATCATTGCATCAGAAAATTACATTATATCATTGCATCATCACAATATTCAAATGTCATATCACATTTCTCTATGTGATGTTACAAAGACACATTGAGATGAGATGTTTAAAGACTCACTGTTCTGTTATGTGATGTTTGGCCCCCACTCTTGTGATATCACAATGCTCTATAGACACCAAAACATTCACTATAACAGTTCAGGGCTCCACAGTTTGTCACTGGCATGGGCACATTAATTCATTGTGTTATCAAAATATTCTGTTTTCTCCTCACAATACTAAATCATGATATGACAAAGATTCATCATGACATCACAAACCTGACTCATTATATTAGATGCTCAATTGGACTGACATAATGATTCATTGTGCTATTATGGTGCTGAATTTTGGTGTCATAATGCTCCACTGAGTCAACATCGTGACATTACATATATATTACCATGCAATGATGTCACTGCAATGCTGAATTATGCCATCGCAATGTTGAATTGTGACATAACAGAACAAAATTATACTACCAAACTGCACAGTAATGTCATTAAAGCATTATGCTGCCTTACAAAAACTGGCTGAACTGTAACATGTGATTTTCCTCATGATGTCACAATCCTCAAATACTATGTCGCTGCTTTATTGTGGTACCATGATGTAAAATTTAATTTTTCAGTGCTGGACATGATGCCCCCCCCATCTTTACTACTCAGGAAGTTGAGGTAGGAAGAGTTGTAAGATCAGCATGGGTTACATAGTAGAATCTCCTTTAACACAAAAGAAAATGGGCTGGAGATTAGCTTCTTGTGTGCATTCCTGGTGTGCTTGAATCCCTGAAGTTCATCTCTAACACTTCAAAAATTGGTGATGGTGGTGCACAGTGGAGCAGAAGGACTCTAACTTCAAAGTCATTCTAGGTATATAGTCAGTTAAAGCTGTTCTGACATACAGAAGATCTTATAAAAATATGATAATAGTATAAGGTACCTTGAACTCTTGAGTTCCCATGTAAACATTTATATTTGTGCATGATGGAAAGTATATGATAGTAATTTATAGTGTTTTGTTTTTGAGACAAGGTCTCCCTGTGTATTTCTGGTAGGCTGGAAACTTATTATATAATCCAGACCATTTTGGAACTCACAAAGATCCAACTGCTCCTTCCTCCTAAGTGCAGAGGTGTTTGCTACTAAGGTGTTTGTGTGCTTGCCATCTTTGTTTTTGGTGTCAGACAGAATCATATATATTGTAGGTTGCCTTCCAACTCCCTATACAGACAAGGATATCCTTGAACATATAATCCTCTTGCTTCAGCCTCAACATACCTAGACTAGGACCATCTAAGCAAATACCCCACTCACAACCCCAATGAAATTCGTACTAGGGTACTGTGAATAGGACCACATTCACAGCTTCTCTGAAGTTTTGGTACACCATCAAGAGCTTCTGGTCTCATTTTTCATTATCATAGGGAAATTTATCCTGACATTAAAGCCATTTCCAAAGAAATCTGAACTAAGAGATAGAAAGACTGGCTTCCTGATACCCTTGAGTCTCTTGACCCACCCATAACTAGTATTAACTTGACTTTCTGCTTAAGCAATGTAAATAATTTTCTTTCATTCTCTTGAAACAAGTTTCAATTTAATTTGTCTTTTTTTTTTTTTTTTTGGTTTTTCGAGACAGGGTTTCTCTGTATAGCCCTGGCTGTCCTGGAACTCACTCTGTAGACCAGGCTGGCCTTGAACTCAGAAATCCTTCTGCCTCTGCCTCCCAAGTGCTGGGATTAAAGGTGTGTGCCACCATCACCCGGCTTAATTTTTCATTAATTAATTTATTTATTCACTTTACATTCTAATATTAGCCCCCCCCCTTTTCCAAGTCCTGCCATCATTCAGCTCTTCTCATTTCACCCACTTCTCTGAGAACAAGGAGAATCCCCCTCAGTATCAACCCACTTTGGCATATCAAGTCACTATATGACTAGGCATACCTTCTCTTACTGAGGCCAGGCCAGGCAGCCCAGTTAGGGAAACTGGATCCATAGGCAAGTAAAATATTCACGGACAGTCCCTGTTCCAGTTGTTGGAAGAAAGAAGTGAAGACCAAGCTGCATATCTGCTTAACATGTATGCAGAGGGCTAGGACTAACCCATGCTCCCTTTTTGATTGGTACTTCAGTCTCTGGGAGCCCCCAATGGTTCAGGTTAGCTAATCCTGTTGATCTTCCTGTGGAATCCCAAATCTCCTTTGCATTCCTCAATCCTTACCCCAACTCTTACACAAGACTTCCTGAACTCCATCTATTGTTTGGATGTGGGTTTCTGTATCTGTTTCCATAAGGTGTTGGGTGGAGCCTCTCAGAAGACAGTAATGCTGGGATCCTGTCTACAAGCATAGGATCATTAATAGTGTCTAGACTGGTTCTTGTCCATGGGATGGGTCTTAATTTGGGCCAATATTGGTCAGTGGTTGGGTATTCCCTCAGTCTCTATTCCATTTTTGTTCCGAACATCTTATAGGGAGAACACATTTTGGGTTGAGGGTGAAGATTTTGTGTGTGGGTTGGTGTCCTTATCTCTCCACTGGGAGTCCTGCTTGGTTAGAGGAAGTGGCTACTTTAGACTCCATATCCCCTTCTGCTAGGAGTCTCAGAGTTACCACTTGTTCCAGGTCCCTGGCAAGTTCTAGAAATGCCCTGCCTTGCCCTAGAGACTTCCATTCCTACTCTCTCTACACTTGCTTCCCCCACCCTGTTCCCCTCCTCATTCTCTTCAAACCTAGTTCCTTCCCTCCATTCACCTCCAATATCTATTTTATTTCCCCTTCTGAGAAAGATTTAGTCATCTTCCCTATGGGCCTTGTTATTTGGCTTCTTTGAGTCTGGATTGTAGCATGGTTATCCTGTACATTATGACTAATATCCCCTTATAGATGATTACAAACTCTGCATGGCCTTTAGAGATGATATTTTTAGTTCTACCATTTTGCATGAAAATTAATGATGTCCTTGTTTTTAATGTCTGACTAGAATTTCATTATATAAATGAAACACATTTTCTTTGTCCATTCTTCACTTGAGGGATATTTGGTTGTTTCCAGTTTCTGTCTATTATGAATAAAGCTTCCATGAACATAGTCAAGCAAGGGTCTTTGTGGGATATTGGAACACCTACTTTGGGTATATTTTCAGGAGTGTTAGAGCTTGGTGTTGAGGTAGAATTATTCCCAATTTTCTGAGAAACTGCCAGGTTGATTTCCAGAGTCGTCATAGAAGTTTACCCTCCCACAAACAATGTAGGAGTGTTTCCCTTGCTCCACATCCTCACCTGCATGACCTGTTACTTGAGTTTTTGCTCATAGCCATTCTGATAGGGGTAAGTTGAAATCTTAGAGTCATTTTGATTTGCATTTCCCTAATGAATGAGGATGCTGAACATTCTTAAAAGCTTCCCAACCATTAGAGAATCCTCTGTCAAAATTATTTGTTTAGATCTTATCTCATTTTTTAAATTGGGATTTTTATTTTGTTGATGTCTAGTTTCCTAGGTTCTTTATAGATTTTGGATGTCATCCTTCTGTTATATGTGGAGTTGATGGAATCTTTTCCTAATCCATAGGGTTCTGTTTTTTATATTGATGATGTCCTTTCTTTCCATATAGAAACTTTTCAGTTTCATGATGGCTCATTTATTAATTGTTAACCTTAGTGCCTGAGGTATTGGTGTTCTCCTCAGGAAGTCCTCTCTGCCAATCCATTCAGGCTATTCCCCATTTTCTCTTCTATCAAGGATTACCAGGTGAGACCCTTACCTCAGCTGCTAGCCCCTGTGCGAAAACCTAGCAGTGGTGAGTTCCACCTTGCCCTTTCAGAACTTTATTTCCCTATGGCAAAGCTTTACTTGAATACCTGGAGGCCTGCTGTTACCTGGGACAACCAGGTTATTTATTTAAACTTCAAACTCCTGTCTCCTGGGTTCCTTGTAAGCCCAGCAACCATGAGATCTGCCCTGTCCCCTCTGTATTCCATCTTCCTGTCCACACTCCTAACTACAATCTAGAAACCAGCAATTAAAATCTAGACTATAATCTGCAACAACCAAGTGAGACTCCAACCCCAATTCCCTACTTGTATATCTGGGCAAAACTAGCAGTTTTGAACAAGGCACTGTCCACTCTGTACTCCATTTCCTGGGCCACAACTCTGTCTACATCCCTGGAGGCTTGCTGCTGCCTACAACAAACAGAAGCTTGCAACCACCAGGAACCACCAGCTCTACCTGCATCCCTGGAGGCCTGCTGCCATAAGGGACTTCAAAAAACTAGGGACGACCAGATAGCTAAAGGCCAGTGTAAAAATACAGTCAATAAAAGCTGGGGCAGTATGGCACCACCAGAACTTAGCTATCCTACAAAAGCATGTTCCGAATAGCCTAATACTGAATTGCAAGAAAATGGTCTTATATCTAATCTTATGAAGCTAATAGGTATCATTAAAGGGAAAATAAATAAATCCCTTAAAGAAATACAGGAAAATACAAATAAACATGTGAAAGAAATGAACAAAACTATTCAAGACCTGAAAGTGGAAATAGAAGCAATAAAGAAAACACAAATGAAGGCAATCATGGAGATGGAAAACCTAGGAAATTTAAACAATATCTTTCTACCTCTCCAGCCCTATAGAGGATACTAGAAGGAAAGGTACAACATAAAGATGGTTACAAGACACAAAACAACACAGAAATAGATAATTCCACACTAGCAAAACCAAAAGAAGAGAAACACACACACACACACTCAGTACCACCACCAGCATCAAAATAATAGGAACTAACAATCATTGGTCATTAATCTTTCAACTCCTAATCCCTATTCTAATTACTATAGCCCTTTTAACATTAGTAGAACATAAAATTCTAGAATAAATACAATTATTAAAAGGCCCTACTATTGTAGGCATATATGGAATTTTACAACCATTTGAGGATGCTATAAAACTATTTATAAAAGAACCTATAAGCCCTTTAACAACCTCAATATCATTATTTATCATTGCACTAACTCTATCACTTACACTATCCCTAAGCCTATGAATTCCATTACTAATACCCACCCTCTAATTTAAACCTATGAATTTTATTTATCATAGCAACATCAAGTATTTCAGTATATTCCATTTTATGATTAGGATGAGACTCCAACTCAAAATATTCACTGTTTGACTCACTATGAGCAATAGCCCAGACAATTTCATATGAAGTAACAATAGCTATCATTTTGTTATCAGTCCTATTAATGAGTGAATCATTTTCTTTACAAATATTTATTACTACTCAAGAACATATTTGACTTATTATTCCAGCCTGACCTATAGCTATAATATGAGTTATTTCAACATTGGCAGAAAGAAACCAAACTTCAATCAACTTAACAGAAGGGGAATCAGAACTAGTTTTAGGCTTCAACATCAAATACGCTGCAGGTCCATTCATACTATTTTTCATAGCCAAACATACTAATATTATTTTAATGAATGCCTTAACCTCCATTTTTTCCTTAGGCCCACTACACAATATTAATTTTCCAGAACTTTACTCAATTAACTTTATAAGAGAAACTCTCTTACTATCATCAACATTCGTATGAATCTAAGCATCTTATTCATACTTCTGTTATGACCAACTTATACATCTCCTATGAAAAAAAAATTTTTACCATTAACACTAGCATTCTGCATATGACATATCTCCCTACCAATCTTTTTAGCAAGCATCTCGTCATATATATATAGAAATATGTCTGATAAAAGTTACTTTGATAGAGTAAATTATAGAGGTTTAAATCCTCTTATTTCTAGGATAATAGGAATTGAACCTACCCCTAAGAATTGAAAATTCTCTACACTATCTATATACCTTATCCTGACATAGTAAGGTCAGCTAATTAAGCTATGAGGCCCATACCCTGAAAACATTGGTTTAAATCCTTCCTGTACTAATCAACCCTATCACTCTTATCATTATTTACTTTACTATCTTTATAGGTCCTATAATTACAATATCTAACACTAATCTATTACTAATATGAATAGGACTAGAGTTAAGCCTTCTAGTAATTGTTCCACAATTAATAACAACAACAACAAAAAACCCATGATCAACTGAAGCTGCAACAAAATATTTTATTACACAAACAACAGCCTTAATTATTTTACTAGCCGTTGTACTCAATTATAAACAACTAGGAATATAAACAGTCCAACAACAAACAAATAGTTTACTACTTAATATAACACTAATTTCACTGTCAGTAAAACTTGGCCTAGCTCCATTCTATTACTGACTTCCTGAAGTAACCCAAGGAATCCTACTACACATAGGATTAATTCTCCTTACATTACAAAAAAATGCCCCCATCTATTCTATTTCAAATTTATCAACTATTAAACTCAATTATTATCTTAACCCTTACAATTACATCAGTTTTCATAGGAGCATGAGGCAGATTAAACCAAACACAAATACGAAAAATCATTGCATACTCATCAATCACTCACATAAGATGGATACTAGCAATTCTTCCACATAACCCAGACCTTACACTACTAAACCTAATTATTTATATTATCCTCACAATCCCAATATTTATAGCATTAATATCAAACTCCTCCACAGCAATTAATTCTATTTCACTATTATGAAACAAAACATCAATAATCCTAACAATGATCTCTCCAGTTCTTCTATCCTTAGGAGGCCTTTCCCCACTACCAAATTTTCTACCAAAATGAATTATTAATACAGAACTTCTAAAAAAATTGCCTAATCTTAGCAACATTAATAGCCATAATAGCACTACTAAACTTATTCATTTATGCTCATTTAATCTATTTAACTTTGCTCACAATATTTCCAACCAACAATAATTCCAAAATATTAATACATCACACAAACCCTAAATACAACTTTATTTTTTCTTCCATAACAATTATAAGCACACTAACTCTCCCACTTTCACCTCAACCAATCATATAGAAGTTTAGGATACAACAGTCTGGCAGGAACCTTCTGGTAGTGTAAAAGTATTCAGTTAGCTTGCAACATTACATGGCGGTAATATTAAATGATCTCCAGCTATAGTAGGAGCCCTAGGCTTTATTTTCCTATTTACAATTGGCAGACTAATTGGAATTGTCCTATGAAAATTCTTACTTGATATTGTCCTTCATGACACATATATGTAGTCGTCCATTTTCACTATGTCTTGTCTATTGGAGCAGTATTTGCTTTTGTAGCTAGATTTGTTCACTGATTCCCACTATTTTCAGGCTATACCCTAGATGACAGATGAGAAAAAGCTCACTTTGCCATTATATTTGTAGGAGTAAATATAACATTCTTCCCTCAACATTTCCTAGGTCTCTCAGGAAAACCTTGACACTACTCTGACTATCCAGATACCTACACTACATGAAACACAGTTTCTTCTGTAGCATCATTTATTTCACTAGCAGCCTCACTTGTAATAATTTTTATAATCTGAGAAGCCTTTGACTCCAAACAAGAAGTATTGTCAGTCTCCTATTCCTCAGCTAACTTAAAATGCCTCCATGGCTGCCCACCACCTTATCACACATTCGAAGAGCCTTCCTATGTAAAGGTTAAATAAGAAAGGAAGGAATTGAACCCCCTAAAACTGGTTTCAAGCTAATCTCATAGCCTCTATGTCTTTCTCAATGAGATATTAGTAAAATAATTATATAACATTGTCAAGGGTTAAATTATAGACTTAAATCTATATATCTTATATGGCTTATTCCTTTCAATCAGGTTTAATTCTCCTATTATAGAAAAATTAATGAGTTTCCATGATCACACATTAATAATTGTGTTTCTTGTCAGCTCCCTAGTACTTTACATTATTTCACTTATACTAACAACAAAATTAACACATACAAGTACAATAGATGCCCCCAAAGTATAAACAATTTGAACTATTTTACTGTTCAAATTGTTATCCTTACCTTTTCACTCTTCCTTCTCTCTGAATGTTATATATAATAGACAAAACTAATAACCCCACATTAAGAGTAAACACGAGGCGGGACCAGCTGGGAAGCATAGGCCTCAGGAAGTGCAGGGGAGTCACAGGACTGCAGGGACTGGAGTCTCTCAGCTTCCGAGGGACAGAGCTGGATCAGGGAACACCTCTGCCCCCTCCCTGCGAGAAGAAGGCCTGCATCCTGAGCGGGCTTTAGCCCCAGGTATCAGGCTGGACCAGCCGGAGGCATAGGTCTCAGGAAGTGCAGGGGAGTCACAGGACTGCAGGGACAGGAGCCTCTCAGCTTCCAAGGGACAGAGCTGGATCAGGGAACATCTCTGCCCCCTCCCTGGGAGCACAGGGCTTCCCTCCAGGACAAGCTTCAGACCAAGTACTCAGGCAGGACCAGCTGCGAGGCACAGGCCTCAGGAGTGGAAGGGGAGTTGCAGGGCAGCAAGGAAAGATCAAGCTCTAAGACAACAAGAACTTCTAACACCAGAGATCAAGAGATGGCGAAAGGCAAATGCAAGAATCCTACCAACAGAAACCAAGACTGCTTGGCTTCACCAGAACCTAGTACTCCCACCTCAGCAAGCCCTGGATATCCCAAAACACCAGAAAAGCAAGATTTGGATCTAAAAACTCATCTCACAATGCTGATAGAGGAATTTAAGAAGAACATGAATAACTCCCTTAAAGAAATACAGGAGAAAACAGATAAAGAGATACAAGCGCTTAAAGAGGAAACAAAAAAATCCCATAAAGAATTATAGGAGATCACAAGTAAACAAATAGAAACCCTTAAAGAGCAAACCCAAAAATCCCTTAAGGAATTGCAGGAAAACACAAACAAACAGGTGAAGGATCTGAATAAAACCATTCAGGACCTAAAAATGGAAGTAGAAACAATACAGAAATCACAAAAGGAGACAACCCTGGAGTTAGAAATCTTAGGAAAAAAGTCAAGAAACGTAGATACAAGCATCACCAACAGAATACAAGAGATAGAAGAGAGAATCTCAGGGACAGAAGATAACATGGACAACATTGACAGAACAATCAAAGAAAATGCAAAATGCAAAAAGACCCTAACCCAAAACATCCAGGAAATCCAGGACACAATGAGAAGACCAAACCTAAGGATAATAGGTATAGAAGAAAGTGAAGACCTCCAACTTAAAGGGCCAGTAAATATCTTCAATAAAATTATAGAAGAAAACTTCCCTAACCTAAAGAAAGAGTTGCCCATGAACATACAAGAAGCCTACAGAACTCCAAATAGACTGGACCAGAAAAGAAAGTCCTCCCGTCACATAATAGTCAAAACACCAAATGCACAAAACAAAGAAAGAATACTAAAAGAAGTAATGGAAAAAGGTCAAGTAATATATAAAGGCAGGCCTATCAGAATTACACCAGACTTCTCACCAGAGACTATGAAAGCTAGAAGATCCTGGGCAGATGTCATGCAGACCCTAAGAGAACACAAATGCCAGCCTAGACTACTATACCCAGCAAAACTCTCAATCACCATAGATGGAGAAACCAAAGTATTCCATGACAAAACACAATATGTTTCCACAAATCCAGCCCTTCAAAGGGTATTAAATAGAAAACCCCAATACAAAGAGGGGAACTACATCCCTGAAAAAGCAAAAATGTAATCTTCCAACAAAACTAAAAGAAGATAGATGCATGAACGGAATGCCAGCTCTAACTACAAAAGTAACAGGAATCAACAATTACTTTTCCTTAATATCTATCAACATCAATGGACTCAACTCACCAATAAAAAGACATAGACTATCAGATTGGGTACGTAAACAGGACCCAACATTTTGTTGTATACAGGAAACCCACCTCAGTGACAAAGACAGACACTACCTCAGAATAAAAGGCTGGAAAACATTTCTCCAAGCCAATGGTCCCAATAAAAAAGCTGGAGTAGCCATTCTAATATCGAATAAAATTGACTTTCACCCTAAAGTGATCAAAAAAGATAAGGAGGGATACTTTACATTCATCAAAGGTATGATCTATCAAGATGAACTCTCAATTCTGAACCTCTATGTGCCAAATGCAAGGGCATCTACATTCATAAAAGAAACTTTACTAAAGCTCAAAGCACACATTACAACGAACACAATAGTAGTGGGTGATTTCAACACCCCACTCTCTGCAATGGACAGATCATGGAAACAGAAATTAAACAAGGACACAGTGAGACTAACGGAAGTTATGAAACAGATGGATCTAACAGATATCTATAGAACTTTTTATCCTAAAACAAAAGGATATACCTTCTTCTCAGCACCTCATGGTACCTTCTCCAAAATAGACCATATAATTGGTCACAAAGCAGGCCTCCACAGATACAAGAAGATTGAAATAATCCCTTGTATCCTATCAGATCACCATGGTCTAAGGCTGCTCCTCAATAACAACATAAACAATAGAATGCCGATATACACATGGAAGCTTAACAACACTCTACTCAATGATAACTTGGTCAAGGAAGAAATGAAGAAAGAAATTAAAGACTTTCTAGAGTTTAATGAAAATGAAGCCACAACATACCCAAACCTATGAGACACAATGAAAGCAGTCCTAAGAGGAAAACTCATAGCTTTAAGTGCCTCCAAAAAGAAACTGGAGAGAGCATACACCAGCAATTTGACAGCACAACTGAAAGCGCTAGAACAAAAAGAAGCAAATTCACCCAAGAGGAGCCAAAGGCAGGAAATAATCAAACTCAGGGCTGAAATCAACCAAATAGAAACAAAAAGAACTATACAAAGAATCAACCAAACCAGGAGCTGGTTCTTTGAGAAAGTCAACAAAATAGATAAACCCTTAGCTAGACTAACAAGGGAACACAGAGATAGTTTACTAATTAACAAGATCAGAAATGATAAAGGAGACATAACAACAGACACTGTGGAAATCCAAAATATGATGAGATCCTATTACAAAAGCCTATACTCAACAAAACTGGAAAACCTGGATGAAATGGACAATTTCCTAGACAGTTACCAGGTACCAAAGTTAAATGAAGATCAGATCAACAATCTAATCAGTCCTATATCTGCTAATGAAATAGAAACAGTCATTAATAGTCTCCCAACCAAAAAAAGCCCAGGACCAGATGGTTTTAGTGCAGAGTTTCATCAAACCTTCAAAGAAGACCTAATACCAATACTCCTCAAATTATTCAACAAAATAGAAACTGAAGGTACTCTACCCAATTCGTTCTATGAAGCAACAATTACTCTTATACCTAAACCACACAAAGACCTAACAAAGAAAGAAAATTTCTGACCAATTTCCCTTATGAATATCAATGCAAAAATACTCAACAAAATTCTTGCAAACTGAATCAAAGAACACATCAAAACGATCATTCACCATGATCAAGTAGGCTTCATCCCAGGGATACAGGGATGGTTCAGTATACAGAAATCCATCAACGTAATTCACTACATAAACAAAGTCAAAGAAAAAACCATATGATCATCTGACTAGATGGTGAGAAAGCATTTGACAAAATCCAACATCCCTTCATGATAAAAGTCTTGGAAAGATCAGGAATTCAAGGCCCATACTTAAACATAGTAAAAGCAATATACAGGAAACCAGTAGCCAACATCAAACTAAATGGAGGGAAACTTGAAGCAATCCCACTAAAATCAGGGACTAGACAAGGCTGCCCACTCTCTCCCTACCTATTCAATATTGTACTTGAAGTTCTAGCCAGAGCAATTAGGCAACAAAGGAGATCAAAGGGATACGAATTGGAAAGGAAGAAGTCAAATTATCACTATTTGCTGATGATATAATAGTATACTTAAGTGACCCCAAAAATTCCACCAGAGAGCTCCTAAACCTGATAAACAAATTCAGCAGAGTAGCTGGATATAAAATTAACTCAAGCAAATCAGAGGCCTTCCTCTACACAAAGGATAAACAGGCAGAGAAAGAAATTAGGGAAGCAACACCCTTCACAATAGCTACAAATAATATAAAATACCTCGGTGTAACTCTAACTAAGCAAGTAAAAGATCTGTTTGACAAGAACTTCAAGTCTCTGAAGAAGGAATTCGAAGAAGATCTCAGAAGATGGAAAGATCTCCCATGCTCATGGATTGGCAGGATTAATATAGTAAAAATGGCCATCTTACTGAAGGCTATCTACAGATTCAATGCAATCCCCATCAAAATTCCAACTCAATTCTTCACAGACTTAGAAAGAGCAATCTGAAAATTCATCTGGAATAACAAAAGACCCAGCATAGCCAAAACTATTCTCAACAATAAAGGAACCTCTGGTGGAATCACAATCCCGGACCTTAAGGTGTACTACAGAGCAATCGTGATAAAAACTGCATGGTATTGGTACAGTGACAGGCAGGTAGATCAATGGAACAGAATTGAAGACCCAGAAATGAACCCATGCACCTATGGTCACTTGATCTTTGACAAAGGAGCTAAAACCATACAGTGGAAAAAAGACAGCATTTTCAGTAGATGGTGCTGACTCAACTGGTGGTCAACATGTAGAAAAATGCAAATCGACCCATTCCATTCGCCTTGTACAAAGCTCAAGTCCAAGTGGATCAGGGACCTCCACATCAAACCAGATACATTGAAACTAATAGAAAGTAAAGTGGGGAAGAACCTCGAGCAAATAGGCACAGGGGAAAATTTCCTGAAGAGAACCCCAATAGCTTCTGCTATAAGATCAAGAATTGACAAATGGGACCTCATAAAGTTGCAAAGCTTCTGTAAGGCAAAAGACACTGTCAATAGGAGAAAACAGCAACCAACAAATTGGGAAAAGATCTTTACCAATCCTATATCTGATAGAGGGCTAATATCCAATGTATACAAAGAACTCAAGAAGTCAGTCTCCAGAGAACCAAATAACCCTATTAAAAAATGGGGCATAGAGCTAAACAAAGAATTCTCTACTGATGAACACCAAATGGCTGAGAAACACCTAAAGAAATGTTCAACATCCTTAGTCATCAGGGAAATGCAAATCAAAACAACTCTGAGATTCCACCTCACACCAGTGAGATTGGCTAGGATAAAAGACTCAGGTGACAGCAGATGCTGGAGAGGTTGCGGAGAAATAGGAACACTCCTTCATTGCTGGTGGGATTGCAAACTGGTACAACCACTCTGGAAATCAGTGTGGCGGTTCCTCCGGAAATTGGACATAGTTTTACCAGAGGACCCAGCCATACCACTCCTGGGCATATACCCACAAGACGCTCCATCATGTAATAAGGACACATGCTCCACCATGTTCATAGCAGCCTTATTTATAATAGCCAGAAACTGGAAACAACCCAGATGTCCCTCAACAGAGGAATGGATACAGAAAGTGTGGTACATCTACACAATGGAGTACTACTCAGCTATTAATAACAATGAATTTATAAAATTCTTAGGGAAATGGATGGATCTGGAGAGTATCATCCTGAGTGAGGTAACCCAATCACAAAAGATCACACATGGTATGCATTCTTTGATAAGTGGTTATTAGCCCAGAAGTTTGGAATACAGGAAGAACGACCCACAAACCACAAGAAACTTTAGAAGAAGGAAGACTAAAAGGTGGACATTTCATTCCTTCTTAAAAAGGGGAATCAAACACCCACAGAAGGAGTGGCAGAGATTAACTATGGAGCAGAGAGAGAAGGAAGGACAAGCATATAGCTATCTCCTAAGAGGCTCTGACAATACCTGACTAATACAGATGTAGAGGCTCACAGCCATTCATTGAATTGAGTACACGGTCCCCAATGAAGGAGTTAGAGAAAGGTTCTATGGAGCTGAAGGGTTTGCAGCCCCTTAGGACGAACAACAATTACTAACTAGTACCCTCAGAGCTCCTAGGGACCCAACCACCAATCAAGGACTATACAGGGTGGGATTGAATATACTGGCAGCAGGTATATAGTAGAGGATTGCAAATTCGATCATCAATAGGAGTAAAGGATGTCGGCCTTGTGAAGGTTTTGTGCCCCAGTGTAGGGGAATGCCAGGGCCAATAAGTGGGAGAGGGTGGGGTGACAGGCATTGGGAGGGGGGAGGCAAAAGGGGTTTGTTCTTGTTTTTGTTTGTTTGTTTGTTTGTTTGTTTGTTTTGGAGGGGAAAATCGGAAAGGGAAAATGTACATGTAAATAAAGAAAATACCTAATTAAAAAAAAAAAGAGTAAACACTATGGGTTATCAGTGACACTGAAGCTATGAATATACTGACTATGAAGACTTATGCTTTGGCTCATATATAACCCCAACAAATGATTGAAAACCAGACGGACTCCACTCCTAGAAGTCGACAATTGAGTTGTGTTCCCAATAGAACTCCCAATTCGTATATTAATTTCATCTGAAGATATACTTCATTCATGAGCTGTACCCTCACTAGGATTAAAAACTGACACAATTCCAGGATGCCTAAACCAAGCCACAGTAACTGACTAGGGTTATTTTATGGCCAATTCTCTGAAATTTGCAGATCTAATCATAGATTTATACCTATCATACTTGAAATAGCACCACTAAAATATTTTGAAAATTGATCAGCTTCAATAATTTAAATTCACCATGAAGTTTAGAGCGTTAACATTTTAAATTAAAGACCTTAAATTTCCATAGTGATATGCCACAACTAGACACATCCACATTATTTATTACTATTGTTTCATCAATAATTACTCTTTATTTTGTTTCAATTAAAAATGTCTTCAAAAGCTTTTCTAGCATCATCATCACCAAAAATTCTAAGAACACTAAAAGCAAAATCTCTTGAGAATCAAAATGAACAAAAATTCATTTGCCTCTTTCATTACTCCTAGAGTAATATGTTTACCAATGGTTGTAACCATAATTATATTCCTATCAATCTTATTTCCATCATCAGAAATCTTAATCAGTAGTTATCTTCATTCATTTCAACAGTGACTAATTAAACTTCTTATTAAACAAATAATATTCATACACCAAAAGGACAAACTTGAACACTAATAATTATATCTTTAATTATATTTATTGGATCTACAAATCTACTAGGACTTCTCCCACATACATTTACGCCTACCACTCAATTATCTATAAACCTAAGCATAGCAGTTCCATTATGAGCAGGAGCTGTAATTTCAGGCTTTCGACATAAACTAAAAAGTTCACTAGCACATTTCCTTCCACAAGGAACTCCTATTTCACTAATCCCTATATTAATTAGCACTGAAACAATTAGCTCAGTTCCCCAGTAAAAAGACACAAGCTAACAGAGTGGATGGGAAAACAGTATCCAACATTCTGTTGCATAGAAGAAATATTATAATATTCCCTGTACAAAAATTGATACAGTCTCTGCTGCCTACAGCAAGGAACAGTTGGACTCCACTGTGAAAGGTTGGGTCAGCATAAATGGAGATAGTCCAGAAGAACCCCTGCATGCAAAGATAGCTCCACAGAACTAAGACTATGTATTTGCTACTAATTTTCAGCATGGCATCTGCCTGTTTAATACTACCTGATTTTTAATTTTAGTTTTGTCAGAGGCAAGAACCCAATGAAGGAAACTGAAGAGAAAAGTGGCCCTCATATCTACATGAGGAATGACTCTGTGATGACTTTACCACAAGAATGTTGATACACTGAAGACTGGAAAAGAGCAATGAAGTTATAAAAGCACATACGTAATTCCCAATGGTGGTCAGTTATTACCTAGTTAAATGTTCTTAGTCAAAATCTTACTACTTAGGTACAGTACACAGACACAACAAACCATGAGCTAATTCAGAGTGGGAAGATTTAAATACTGTTTGTTCCATATTAGAACTCAAGAAATTGGGACAAAGTTTCTGCAACTGAAGGCCTGAAAATTTAGCTGAAGAATTAGCAAATACAAAGTATTGAAAATAATAGCCTTGGTTCTGTGGTGCTATCTTTGCATGCCTGGGTTCTTGTAGACTGTCTCCATTTATGCTGACCCAACCTTTCACAGTGGAGTCCAAATGATCCCTGCCATAAGCAGCAAAGACTGTATCAATTTTTGTACAGAGAATATACTTTATAATATTTCATTGCTAAGAGTAGGTTTTCCTTCTGTTGGCTACTTTTCACACAGCTGTACCAAGCAGTGGATTTGCATATTACTCCCGAGGGAGGATCTTTCCTGCAGATCCGAGACAAAAGCTAGCTTCTCTTTCTGCCTTGACTGCTCAAGACTTTTTTGTATCAACTTCTCAGAATGAGGTGCCCAGCTCAGCTCCTGGGGCTGCTTGTGCTCTGGATCCCTGGTGAGGAGAAAAACAAAGATCGAGGAGAATGTGGGGTATTCTAGGGACTTGATGATGTAGATGCATGTTCTGTCCATGTGTGAGATACACAGTATTTTTCTCCATGAATGGGCTTGTGAGGTTTAGAGGAAGAAGGGATGGAAACCTGTGCTTTTGTGATAACTGTAACAAGTTCCAAAGCAGAAGGTTTAGATGATTTCTCGTCTCTCTGTTCTTTCTACTTAAGTATTTTATATTGAACATTTTTAGAATACAAATGAAAGTCATGCTCTCAAATGACTAGGGGTGATAAAGTAACACAGTATCATCATGTTTGTGGATAACCTTTCATTTCTTTTATTTCAGGAGCCACAGGGGATATTGTGATGACCCAGACTTCATTTTCCAATCCAGTCACTCCTGGAGAGTCAGTTTCCATCTCCTGCAGGTCTAGTAAGAGTCTCCTGCATAGTAATGGCAACACTTATTTGTATTGGTTCTTGCAGAGGCCAGGCCAGTCTCTTCAGCTCCTGATATATCTGATGTCCAACCGTGTCTCAGGAGTCCCAGACAGGTTCAGTGGCAGTGGGTCAGGAACTGATTTCACACTGAGAATCAGTAGAGTGGAGCCTGAAGATGTGGGTGTATATTACTGTATGCAAAGTGTAGAATATCCTCCCACAGTGATGCAGCCCTGAACAAAAACCTCACTGCTTGATATGACAAAGCTGTCTGGTATGTTCCTTGTCTAGGTGCATCATGATCTAGTCAGCATGGCAAAGTGAAGCCCTTCTTCAGATTCACTTGTTTTCTCTAACTTTCAGCTGTGGAAACAATGAGTCCCTAGGAAATGGGACTTTGCATGAGAGTTCATGGTGGTAGAAGGAGAAGCAGCAGCTTCTCTGCAGGGGATGTCACTCAGTGTCTTTCAGGATGAAAAATACAAGTGCACCTACTTACTCCAGTGGTAGTCAGGACATCTTTTGAACAGGGCTGCTTCAGTGTACATATCTTTGGCCCTGTGTTTAATCTTCAATCTCCTTTCAGGACTGCATAAGTCTGATAGTTCTCTGGATGTATCTCCCTTAACCCCCTGCCACACTTCAGTACAGCCTCATTGGTGGATTATTGAAGACAGCTTTCTGTTTGTTTTTTAATTAGATATTTTCTTTATTTACATTTCAAATGATATCCCCTCTCCCAGTTTCCCTTCAAAATAAAAAAAACCCCACCTATTTCCTCCTCCCTCCCCCTGCTCACCAACCTACCCTCTCCTGCTTCCTGGTCCTGGCATTCCCCTATACTGGGGCATAGAGCATTCACAGGACCAAGGGCCTCTCCTCCCACTGATGACTGACTAGGCTATCTTCGGCTATATATGCAGCTGGAGCCATGAGTCCATCCATGTATACTCTTTGGTTGACGGTTTAGTCTCTGGGAGCTCTGAGGGTACTGGTTAGTTCATATTGTTGTTCCTCTTATGGGGCTGCAAACCCCTTCAGCTCCCTGGGGATGACAGGTTTCTTGCCTGGGCTTGATGCACAATATATGATTCTATGTTATGTAGCAATGGGAGATTCTCTGAGACTTTGTAAGGTGAAGATGTTGAAAGATTCAAATTAATGAGCAGCTGAGTCCTCAGAATACATGATTCCTATACAATCAACATGGAATTATTACCTAAATATTCACAGAACTAAAAGTATCATTAAACTAATCAACAAGGAATCTAATAGTCCAGTGTATAGTTGGGCAATAAACATACAGTTCTCAAAAGAAGCAGCATGAATGAACAATAAACAACCTCTGGCTCTTGCAATCTTACTGTCTCTCTTCTGTAATGGCCCCTGAGGCTTTGAAATGAGATGTGCTATAGATGCCTTGTCTACGGCTAAGCACACTACTGATATTTATTCACTGCACTTGACCTTTGGTGAGTCTTTGTTTTAGCCACCATCTACTAACTACACTTCTCTAATGAGGTCTGAGAGATGTGTTAGTTTATGAATAGAGAGATATAAAATTTGAGGGTTGTTTGACCCTGATTTTATTTAGCAAAGTAATAACAGTAACTTGACTCCTAGGTTGTGTGACCTCTGAAACCTTGGTTCTTGGCTACACCTCAGTAATAGGCATATGTTCCATCCAGTGGAGTAGCTCTTAACCTTAATTTTAAATAGCTATTGAATAACTCATAACATCCAGGCCACTTGTGGCCACATTATTAAGTCATCAAGTTGTCAAGTCTCTGCAGGGCTAGGCACATCATGTTGCACTGAGGCCAGGTAAGGCAGCCCAGTTAGAGGAATGGATTCCACAGATAGGCAACAGCTTTAGGAACAGTCCTTGCTCCAATTGTTGGGGTCCTGCCGGAAGGTCAAGCTACACATCTGCTACATATGTGTAGCAGACCTGTGTCTAGCCCGAATATGCTTTCTGGTTGGTGGTTCAATCTCTGAGAGCTCCCAAGGGTCCAGCTTGTTGACTCTGTTGGCCTTCCTGTTGGAGCTCCTATCTAATTTGGATCCCTCTCTTGTTCTCCCAACTCTTCCATAAGAGTCCTGGAGTTCTGTTCAACGTTTGGCTGTAAGTCTACATTTGTTTCAGTTAGTTACTGCATGTAGTCTCTCAGAGGACCATTATGGGAGATTCTTGATTGCAACGTAACAGAGTACCATTAATACTGTTAGGGATTGGTTGTTGTTCATGGGATGGGTCTCATGGGCTGGTTACTGGTTGACTATTCTCTCAGTCTTTGGTCCATCTTTGCCCTTGTATTTCTTATACACAGGACAAATTTTGGGTTCAAAATTTTACGGGTAGTTTGCTTTCCTTATCCCTCCACTGGAGGCCTGTCTGGCTATAGAACAAACAAGCTTCATATCTCCACTGCTATGAGTCTTGGCTAAAATTATCCCCACTAACGCCTGGTATCCTCTCTCATTACAGGTTTCTGGCATGTCCCAGAGATGCCCCCACTACTCTACCCCAATCAGCTGCAGATTTCCATTCAGTCTTCTGACCCTCTGGCCTTCTCTCCTGTCTCTCCCACACCTGACTCTTAACTCCTCATTCCCCTCTTCATATACCTTTTCTCATTTAACTCCCTCCCTCCAGCTACCTCCTATGAGTATTTTATTTCCCTTTCTAAATGAGATTCTAGCATCCTCGCGTGGGCCTTCCTTCTTCTTTAGCTTCTTTGGGTGTGTGGAATGCAACATGGTTATACTGCATTTTATGGCTAATATCCAGTTATAAGTGAGTATGTACCATGCATTCAGCTTTAGGTTAACTCACTCAGGATGATGTTTTCTAGTTCTATCTATTTACCTACAAAATCCATTATGTCCTTGTTTTTAATAGCTGCATAGGACTCCATTGTGTAAGTGAACCACATTTTCTATACCATTTCTTCAGTTGAGGAGCATCTGGATTGTTTCCAGTTTCTGGCTATTGTACGTAAAGCTGCTATGAACATAATGGAGCATGTTTTATTGTGGTATGGTGTAGCATTGTTTAGGCATGTGCCTAGGAGCAGTTTATCTGGGGGTTCAGGTAGAACTATTGTCAATTTTCAGAGAAACTGCCAGATTGAATTCCAGAGTGGCTGTACAAGTTTGCAATCATAGCAATGGAGGAGTGTTCCCTTGCTTGATATTCTCACCAGCATGTGCTGTGGCTTAAGTTTTTGATCTTAGCCATTCTGATAGGTGTAAGGTGGACTCTCAGGGTTGTTTCGATTTGCACTTCCCTAACTAAGAACTTTGAACATTTCTTTAAGTGCTTCTTGGCTATTTGAGAATCTTGCATTGAGAATTATTTATTTAGATCTGTACCTCATTTTTAATTGGGTTGTTTGGTTTGTTGCTGTCTAACTTCTTGGGTTCTTTATAAATATTGGATATTAACTTTCTGTAGAATATAAAGTTGGTGAAGATCTTTCCCCAATCTGTAGGCTACCAATTTATCCTATTGACAGGGTCCTTTGACTTACAGAAGCTTTTCAGTTTTATGAGATCCCATTTATAAATTGTTGACCTTAGTTCCTGACATATTGGTGTTCTGTTCAGGAAATTGTCTTCTTTACCTATTCATTCAAGGCTTGTTCTCACTTTTTCTTCTATTAGCTTCAGTGTATCTGGTTTTATGTTGAGGCCTTTTTTTTTTCAGAAGCCTGAGTTTTTGCAGGGTAATACATATGGATCTGTTTGCATTCTTCTACATGAAGTTAGATTACTATCATTTGTTGAACATGCTTTCTTTTTTCCACTACATCGTCTTGATTTCTTTATCAAAAATCAAGTGTTCATAGGTGTGTGGGTTTATTTCATGGTTACCAATTCAATTCCATTGAGCAACTTGTCTGTTTCTATAACAACTCTTGGTCTGTAGTACAGATTGAGATCAGAAATGGTAATACCTCCAGAAGTTCTTCTGTTGTTCAGGATTGCTTTAGCTGTCCTAGTTTTTCATTTTTTTCACATGAAGTTGAGAATTGCTCTATCAAGGTCTGCAAAAATTTGTGCTGAAACCGGGCGGTGGTGACGCGCGCCTTTAATCCCAGCACTTGAGAGGCAGAGGCAGGCGGATTTCTGAGTTCGAGGCCAGCCTGGTCTACAGAGTGAGTTCCAGGACAGCCAAGGTTACACAGAGAAACTCTGTCTCGAAAAACCAAAAAAAAAAAAAAAAAAAAAAAAAAAAAAAAAAAAAAAAAAAAAAAGAAAGAAAGAAAAGAAAAAGAAATTGTGCTGAGTCCTGCATACAAGAAATACAAGAACAACGATAGAGCAGAGATGGTGTGAACGATTAAAAAATAAAAGCTGCCCCAAATTGAGACACATTCTATGGGTAAGATCCAATCTACGACACTATTATGGAATTCTGTTATACTTGCAGACAGGAATGTAGCATAACTGTCCTCTGAGAGGGTCCTCCTAACTGCCATTGGAAAGAGAAACCCACAGCTAAACATTAGATGAAGCTCACAGAATTTTATAGAAGAGTCATTCCATGCCATTTAAATAAGGTTTTGATTTTATTTCTGCAGATTACTTGGGTTTGGGTATTAGGTATATACATTTTCAGTGAGACTCTTCTAATTAGCACAAATTGCTTTACAATCATTCCATTCCATTTACAATTCATCCCATTTCTCCAAAATGTCCAAGAAGACTCTGTAATTTCCTCCAGTAGAGGGAAGCATAGCTCTTGCTTTTTTTAACTAGAGAGATTGCAACTCAGCAAGTAGTTTCTGTAAAGACTTCACATGATCAAGCCTTTTAAATTTTATATTTTCAAATAGTTATACACTCATAAGAAATTATCAAAAACATATAGTCAGGACCTGTGCACCTTGCACTCAGTCTTCTCTTGGGTTGATATATTCAATAATAAGATAAATGAGGAAATTGAAAGAAATTTTGTATTATTAGTTATCTAATTTGCACTTGCCTATGTGATGGTGTTTGTGCATGTGTGGTGTCTCTAAGCATACTGATCACATTAATAGTCTGTGTTTTAAGAACCATAATCATTTATTCACTTATACTGCTACCACAAAACTCACTGGTGTCACCATTCTTTCTCTGTCTTTTACACAAGCAAGCACTACAGAAAAAGCCTCACACAACACACACAATTTTGCATTGGCTTATTTTACTCAATAGTACTTCTGAGCTGTGTACACAAAGAATTAGCTCCTGTTTGACTAAGGGTAGAAGTCCACAGTATTAAAGAACCTCATTTTACCTGTTTACTAAGTGAGGGACAGTCAAGTAGTTACTAATTTCTATCTCCTTCTGGAAGAACTTTTATTAACCATTTTCCACTAGTTTCTGTGTGAAAATGAGTTTTCATTTCTCTGTGAAGATACCCAAGAATATTTTTAAAGCTGAGTTATACAATAACTCTTGTTTTAGTGGTAGAATGATTTGCCAAAGTACGTTTAGTGTTATCACTTTATAGTCCTATTATCAACAACTGATTGTCCACTTTTCTTGAATACTTACAAGTTGGATGGTATTCCATGTACAGATTTGTGGCGACTTTCTATACCAATGTATGATGGTTAACTTTTTTTAGTCTCTTTGCATCTTCTCTATATCTTATTCAGGGAACTATACATATCTATCTTTTTCCATGTTCTGATTAGACTTTATATTGTCAATGATGTGGCTTTATTCATTTTGAATCGTATTGCTCTTTTTGTTCTCTAAATAGAAGTCCTAACTGAAAACACAATTTCCATGCACTGCATTTCAGGCTGTAATGCATCACTGTAGTCTTCAGCTGCATTCTGTTTTAGACTCAATTTTTTGAGGTCTAAACAATTAATATTTCCTCTTATGTATTTGGGATTAGGTGATCAAATGACACAAAGTCAATTCCTCATCATTTACATTCTCTGATTGCAGGCTCTGTTAGCACATTTTCACTTTTCTGCTATTATCTGATTAAGTTCTGGATTTTAGTGTTGCTATTTTTGCTACAATAAATAAGCACCTACTTGTATTTCAACTCATTCTCTCTACACATCCACTCTCTTGGGACATTTTATTGAATTATTTAATTTTATTCTGTATCAAATTTTTATTAATACCTTAATTCATATAAATTTTGGTATTTTCTTAGTGTATTTTTCTTTAATTTATCTACAGAGAGTTATTTTTTACTATGTGGCATTTTTGTTTGTTGTGAATTTTAGTACTTTTAATTCCAATGTGTCCTTTGGCGTTTTCTGTACATATTCCAGTGTACATAAATATATATGTGTTGTGCTACTATATGCAAGCATGCTTGTGTTTCCTTTGAAATTCCTTGCTAACTTGCCTTCATATAAAACCTGGTAAGTAAACTGATGTATTCAAAAATAATTTGATAATTTTATTTTAGAAATAACCATATTTTCTAAATGTCTGCCAGTATTTTATCCTCTTACATAGGAGTAAGTCTCATTTCCATTTTCAAATCCTGAATGTAGTGTATGAAAATATCAATGTATAGTAAACAGAAAATTTTGTATGCAAGGTGCAACTCTCACCAATTCCACTGATAACCCACTTACTTATTTCAAAGAAAATAAAATGTAAAAACATGGTCTTTCTTCCTAGAAAGTTGTGTTCTAGTTCAGGGTAATGAATTTCCACTAGAGTGTAGAAATTTGGAAACTCAAGCTGAAAGTGGAACCAATAATTGGGATATTTAGCATGCAGACAGAGGACATGTTAATGAGGAACTCTTTTAACCACCTTTCAACACAAACTATAAGATATTGTATGGTAAAAGAAGGACAATATTCCTGGGCAAAAACAGAAACTTAGTCATGTGAATCAGCTGTGAAGAATCTATGTGAAACTTCACACTGTCCATTCAACCCTGCCTCCATGCTCACTGTCCTTTTCAGTGTAATTTGCATGCCCACATTACCACCTCAGCCTCTCTGATGACATATCATGCATGCCATCAAGCTGCATGGGAAGCTGGCTATCACTCAAGGCCATGGCCATGCTGTCCCTAGCTCATCTCCTCAGCCTTCTTCTTCTCTATATCTCTGGTAAGGGAAACAGTTTTTCTTTCTCGTGACATTCGTTAAGTGTTCACAGTCTCCACAAAATTCTATAGTTTCCAAACAAGTTGAGAGTCTTCATTTTATCTAATTATGGTACATTTGATTTGTCTTTCTTACTTTCCTTCCATAAACAGATTCTAGGGAAGAAACAACAGTGACCCAGTCTCCATCATCCCTGTCCATGGCTGCACAGAGAAAAAGTCAGTCTCAGTTGCAAAACCAGCACAGATATTGATGATGATATGAACTGGTAGCAGCAGAAGGCAATATTCTTCGTCCTGGAGTCCCATCTAGGTTCTCCAGCAGTGGCTATGGCACAGATTTTGTTTTTACAATTGATACATTGTTCTCAGAAGATGGTGCAATTTACTACTGTCAGCAAAGTGATAACTTTCCTATCACAGTGCTATGTCCTCTTACAGAAATCTGCAGATGCTGTTGGTGACACTGTGTCAGCTGTGGAGCTGTTCAGTGTGTGAACATGGCAGTCATTGATGTTTATTCCCTCCATGAACATGCACTTTCACTTCCTTTTTTAGTTTCTGGAGGCTCCTCACCCCCCTATACTTTCCTGAACCCCTTCACTTAAGAGAGACAGTAATAGCCTGTGTAGTATTCCATTGTATATAAGTACCACATTTTCTGTTTCCATTCATTTGTTGAGGGACATCTGGGTTCTTCCAGCTTCTGGCTATTATAAATAAGGCTTCTATGAACATAGTGGAGCTGTGTCTTTGGTTTGGTTTGGTGTCTACAGACATGTTGGAACATATTTTGCATATATGCTCATAAGTGGAATAGCTGGGTCCTCTTGTAGGACCAATTTTTTCAGGAACTGCCAGACTGATTTCCAAAGTAGTTTTACCAGCTTGCAATCCCACCAACAATGGAGGAGTGTTCCTCTTTCTCCACATCCTTGTCAACATCTGCTGTCAACTGTATTTTTTATCCTAGCCATTCTGACTGGAGTGAGGTAGAATCTCAGGGTTGCTTTAATTTGGATTTCCCTGATGATGAAGAATGTTGAACATTTCCTTAAGTGCTTCTCATCCATTCGAGATTTCTCAGTTGAGAATTCTCTATTTAGCTCTCTACTCCACTTTTTAATAGGGTTATTTGGCTCTCTGGAGTCTACCTTCTTGAGTTTTTTGTATATTTTGGATATTAGGCCTCTATCAGAAGTAGAGTGGGTAAAGATCTTTTCCCAATCTGTGGGCTGCCATTTTGTCCTATTGAAATTGTGCTTTGTTTTACAGAAGCTTTTTTAATTTTATGAGCTTCCATTGGTTGATTGTTGTTCTTAAAGCATAAGCCATTGGTGTTCTGTTCAGGAAGTTTCCCCTGTGCCCATGTATTCCATGCTCTTCCCCACTTTCTCTTCTATTAGATTCAGTGTATCTGGTTTTATGTGGAGGTCCTTGATCCACTTGGACTTGAGCTGTGTACAAGGAGATAAGAATTGATCAATTTGCATTTTTCGACATGCAGACCATGAGTTGAACTAGCATCATTTATTGAAAACGCTCTTTTTTTTTTTTTTTTTTCCCCATTGGATGGTTTTAGCTTCTTTTTCAAAGATCAAGTGACCATAGGTGTGTGGGTTCATTTCTGGGTCTTCAATTCTGTTCCATTGATCTACTTTCCTGTTTCTGTATCAATACCATACAGTTTTTTGTCTCTATTGCTCTATAGTACAGCTTGAGGTCAGGGATGGTGATTTCCCCAGAAGTTCTTTTATTGTTGAGAATAGTTTTAACTATCCTAGGTTTTTGTTATTCAAAATGAATTTGAGAATTGCTCTTTCTAGCTCTAAGAAGGATTGAGTGAAAATTTTGTTGGGGATTGCATTGGATCTGTGGATTGATTTTGGCAAGACGGCCATTTTTACTGTATTAATCCAGCCAGTCCATGAGCACGGGAGGTCTTCCCATCTTCTGAGGTCTTCTTCCATCTCCTTCTTCAGAGACTTGAAGTTCTTCTCCTATAGAGCTTTCATTTGCTTGGTTAGTGTCAAGATATTTTATATTATTTGTGATTATTGTGAACAGTGTTGTTTCCCTAATTTCTTCCTCAGCCCTTTTACCCTTTGAGTGGAGGAAAGCTACTCATTTGTTTGAGTTAATTTTATATCCAGCCGTTTTCTAAAATTGTTTATCAGGTTTAGGTGTTCCCTGGTAGAATTTTTGGCGTTTTATATGTTTACTGTCATATCATCTGCAAGTAGGGATATCTGGAATTTCTCCCACCCATTTTCTATCCCTTAGATCTCTTTTTGTTGTCTAATTGCACTGGCTAGAACTTTGAATACCATGTTTAATAGGTAGGGAAAGAGTGGGTAGCCTTGTCTTGCCCCTGATTTTAATGAGATTGCTTTGAGTTTCTCTCCATTTAGTTTGATGTTGACTATTGGTTTGCCGTATATTGCTTTTATTATTACTTATGCACCTTGAATTCCTGATCTCTCCAATGCTTTTAACATGAATGGGTGTTGTAGCTTCTCAAAGGCTTTTCAGCATCTAATGAGATGATCATGTGTTTTTTTTTCCTTTGAGTTTGTTTATATAATGGATTATATTGATGGATTTTCATATACAGAGCCATTCCTGCATTCCTGGGATGAAGCCTACATGATCATGGTAGATGATTGTTTTGATATGTTGTTGGATTCAGTTTGCCAGAATTTAATTGAGTATTTTTGCATCGATATTCACAAGGGAAATTGGTCTGTAGTACTCTTTTATTGTTGGTCTTTTTGTGGTTTAGGTATCAGTGTAACTGTGGTTTCATAGGAAGAATTTGGTAGTGTTCCTTTGGTTTCTATCTTATGGAATAGTTTGAGGAATATTGGCATTAGATCTTCTTTGAAGGCCTGATAGAATTCTTCACTAGAACCATCTGCCATCTGGCCCTGGGCTTTTTTTTTTTTTTGTTGGGAGACTTTAAATGACTGCTTCTATTTCCTTGGGGGGTTATGGGTCTGTTTACACGGTTTATCTTATCTACACTTAACTTCAGTACCTGGCATCTGTCTAGAAAATTGTCCTTTTCATCCAGGTTTTCCAGTTTCGTTGAGTATAGACTTGGTAGTAGGATTTGATTATTTTTTGAATTTCCTCAGTTTCTGTTGTTATGTTTCACTTTTCATTCCTGATTCTGTTAATTTGGCTACTGTTTCTGTGTCCTTTGGTTAGTTTGGCTAAGGGTTTACCTATCTTGTTGATTTTCTCAAAGAACTAGCTCCTAGTTTTTTTTCTTCTTCTTCTTCTTTTTTTAAATTATTCTTTGTATAGTTCTTTTTGTTTCTACTTGGTTGATTTCAGCCCTAAGTTTGATTATTTCCTGCCACCTATTCCTCTTGGGTGTATTTGCTTCTTTTTGTTCTAGAGCTTTCAAATGTGCTGTTAAGCTACTATTGTGTGATCTCTCCAATTTCTTTATGGAGACACTCAGACCTATGAGTTTTCCACTTGGCACTGTTTTCATTGTGTCTCATAAGTTTGGATATGTTGTGCCTTCATTTTCATTGAATTCTAAAAAGTCTTTAATTTCTTTCTTTATTTCTTCCCTGACCAAGTTATCACTGAAAAGATAGTTGCTCAGCTTCCATGAGTACGAGGGCTTTCTGTTGTTTTTGTTGCTATTGAAGACCAAACTTAGTCCGTGGTGGTCTGATAGAATACATGTGGTTAATTCAATGTTCTTGTATCTGTTGAGGTTTGCTTTGTGTCTGAGTATATGGTCGCTCTTTGAGAAGGTACCATGAGGTGCTGAGAAGAAGATATATTCTTTTGTTTTAGGTGGAAATGTTCTGTAGATATGTGTTAAATCCATTTGGTTCATAACTTCTTTTAGTTTCATGTGTCTCTGTTTAGTTTCTGTTTCC
>JADRCD010238656.1:0-34265 GCA_019843815.1 Montemys delectorum
ACACACACACACACACACACACACACACACAGATTACTCAGACCAGAATCCTCCACTAACAGACAGATCATCCACAGAAAATGAAGTGGTGACTCCACACTCCAGAACTCAGCAGGAACAACCGACGGCCACTTCTATGGCACGGACGAGTAACAAAGGCGGTGTGCTGAAAAACACATTTCACTTACAAAGTTTTCTGAAAAATGCAAAACAGAAAGGTCAAAGATACGACAAGTGGTTGTCTCAAGGGAGGCTGCGCAAAGGGTCTGAGTGCCAGGAGTACATGTGGGACTTGGGGGCTCCTTACATCCCCATTGTCTCCATTGCTGTGGTTCTTGTAAACACAGAGCCATACACACATGAACAGTCAGTTAGCAGCACCTATACTGAGCAGCTCACAATGCCTGTAACTCCCACTGCAGGGGGATTCTGTACACACTGCATGCATACACGCACTCGGGCACGCACACGGCTAAATAGAAATAATAAAAGACCTGGAAGAGATGGTTCAGAGGTTAGGAGCACTTGTTACTCTTGCCTAGGACAAAGGTTTGGTTCCCATACCAACATGGAAGCTCATAACCATTTCCAACTACAGTTCCAGAGGGCGCGGCCCCAGCTTCCTTGTTTCTTTTGAGCAAAATAAGGTTTACCTGTTTCATAGAATCTGATATTGATAAAAGAAGTCTGAGACCAATCATTATTGACGAGGAAAAAAGAGCAAATATACTAGATAGACACCTTTGAAGACAAGCATGACAAACATTCCAGTAACTAGGAGGCCAGTCTTCTGGAAGAGTTGTATTGTTATAGACTGTCAGGCCGGGAGAGCCTGGGCAATCACATTTAACTGTCTTCTGCTGGTTTTGGATGCAGTCAGAGCTCAGATATGTTCACATTCTTAATATTTATTTTAAAAAGAAAAAGAATGCATTTCCTAAACCTGTGCTTCCTCCTTTCTCTCCAGGTAGATTAGAGAAGGAGAGCGCTCTGTCCCGCGCTTCGGACGAAAGCCTCAGGAAAGTACAAGAAACTGAGTCCCCGGGCTTTAAGGAGCTCCCTGGTGCCAAAGCCAGCGATGACAGCGCTGTTCCCCTCACCAGCCCGGCTGGGGAGGCTGTGGGAGCCTCAGAGGGCACGTCAACAGGGAACCACCCCCGGGCTTCCTATGGTAAGGCTAACCTGCAGAGCTTGGGTCCAACCCAGAAAACCTCCTCAGGCGGTAACCATCCAGGCTGAGCACGGGTACACAAGTATCCCCAGATTTCATGTTGTTTTGTTTTGATGGACAGGGATCCAGCCCAGAGCCTTGTGCATACCCAGCATGTGATCTTCCACCGAGTGGCATACCCCCACCCCAAATAAGCATCTTCTAAATTCTTTTCAGGACGGGCACTTTCCATGACTCACGGCTCTGCAAAGTCACCCATCTCCAATGGTACATTTGGCTTTGAAGGCCACATGAGGAATGACGGTCACGTTTATCATACTGTACACAAAGACTCGGGTCTCTACAAAGACTTGCTGCACAAAATTCACGTAGACAAGGGCTCCGAGGAGAAACCAGCTCAGGAAAACAACTACAGACTGCTTCGGAGGAACAACAGTTACACCTGCTACACGGCAGCCATCTGTGGCTTGCCGGTGCACACCACTTTCAGAGCCACGGACACCTCCTCTGCCCCCGAGGACAGTGAGAAGCTGGTAGGTGACAGTGTGACCTATTCCAAGAAGAGGCTCCGCTACGACAGCTACTCCAGCTACTGCAACGCAGTGGCTGAGGCCGAGATTGAGGCCGAAGAAGGTGGTGTGGAAATGAGGCTGGCATCTGAGCTGGCCGACCCTGACCAGCCTCACGAGGACCCCACGGAAGAAGAGAAGGAGGAGAAGGACTCCGCCGAGGTCCACCTGCTCTTCCACTTCCTGCAAGTCCTCACTGCCTGCTTTGGGTCCTTTGCTCACGGTGGCAATGATGTGAGGTGAGTGTCTTTATTCATTCAACAAATATATGGTAAGGGTCCACCCTGTGCAGGGATACAAGTCCCTGCCACTAGGCAAAGGGACTGCCACAGACAAGTCAGCAAGCATGTAAGTACGCGCAGAATGCCAAGAGCTCAGGAAGGGAGCTGCCGCACTAGATCACACAGCCGCATGGGGAAGCTCATTGAGCTGAGCCTAAAAGAGGGGAGGGAGCCAGCCACGTGACCACTGCAGGAAGTGCAAACAAGAGGCTTGAAGGTTGAAGTGGGGCAGGCCCAGACTACTCTGCAAAGAGCAGGAAACCTTGGACAGGAGAAAGTGGAAACTGTGAATCAAGTCATGGTATGGCCACGTGGAGATATAAAGAAATTGTGTTCTGCCAGGCAGGGTACTGTGCCGCTGGAGTCTGCTGGAGTCCGGGGCCTCTGAAGGCTGAGGCAGAGTGTCTGTTTGATCCCAGGAATTAACGGCTAGTGCAGATAATACAGCCAGACCCTCTCTTAAAAATAAGTTGTTCACAGGCTGGAAAGATGGCTGTGCAGTTAAGAACACTTGTTGCTCTTGTAGAGGGCCTGTGCTCAATTCCCAGTACCCACATGGTGGCTCACAGCCATCCTTAACCCCAGTTGCCAGGAATCTAATGCCCTCTTTGGGCCTCCATGGGCACCAGGCATGCATATGGTGCACAGACACACATATCAAGAAAATTATACACTTAAAATATATAAGTACTTTTAAATTTGGAACTCACTCTGTAGACCAGGCTGGCCTCTAACTCAGAAATCCGCCTGCCTCTGCCTCCCAAGTGCTGAGATTAAAGGGTGCACCACCACTGCCCGGCTTTAAATTCTTAAGAAAATAAGCTTTCAGAAGAAGGAATTTTCCCCTGTGAGAGATGAGAGAGCCACTGTAAGGGCTGACAGGCCATGGCATTTAACAGGATCCCTCCCACCTACTCTGTGACTGTCATGAGGGAATAGGAGAGCAGTTATCAACAGAGAATTGGTAAGCAGCTAAGACCAGCAGTTCCCTGTCCTCCTAATACTGTCATCACCCTATAATAGGTGACTGCCCTTCAGCTCCTCTTTCGGGGTAGCCTCCAACCATAACATTAACATTCCTATTTTGCTATTGTTATGAATAGTAAATATCTGGTTTGTAGATGGCCTTAGGTGACCCTGTGAAAGACCCACAGGTTGAGAACCACTGAATTAGACGGGTATGAAAGAAGGAAGCCTGTTCCAACAATTTTAGCTCTGGCAAATCTGAGGATGAGTTGCCACACTAGCAAGTACAACCCAGGAAGGGCTGTTTCGGGGCTGAGCAGTTAAAGCTCAAATTAGACAAACCTGTAACATCTAAGTGTCAGCCCAGTTAGCAGCCAGCTGGGCATGTCTGAGATCGGGACCAGTCAGGCTGGGTACAGATGAGGGCCTGTGCCCCAGAGGCAGTGGTGCTGAGTAGAAATCTTGGGAGCAAGGGATTGAAAGGAAAGAAGCAGAGTGCACACCCTGAGCCCTGTAGCTTCCCAGGGAGAGATGGGAAACATCAGGTAGATGTGTCAAGCCGGGTAGCCAGGAGAACTTTCCAGGCCAGCTCTTGGTGGATATTTAGCAGTGACCTGGCAGCACTTATGCCTCTCAAGTCTTTGCTCGTTTTTAAATAGTTGATTTCAAAGATGTTTCCAGACATCAAACAAAAGATTGAGTGCCTGTTATTCGTCGGCATCTAAGTTTCCAGACCTAGAGAGATGAATAACAGGAGTGTGCTGAGCACAGAAACAGGGACAGGCACATCGCTGAGAGCAAATGTATATTTAACTTCTTTAGGGTGGGGCTTGAGTTCTGTGAGCCTGGCTTGCCTAGAGTGTGGGAAGCCATGTCCTAACAGCACTGCGGTTACAACAACAAAAGCAACCGTGGTGTGTGGCTTTAGCCCCTGAAAGATAGGCAAGACGGTGCCCCTTACAAGATTGGCCCAGGGGCACATGTCCCCATCCATCACCCACCACCATCCCCAGAAACACTGGTGATATGGAATTAATGCAGCAGCAGCATAGTGATCTCTCTGCATCTGGGCAGGAGTGCAGTGGGGGCTGCCACCTTTGGGGATCCTGCCTCAGTAAGCTTTGGAGGGCCTCTTGTACAGGGATAGCCTGGAGGTCTTCCCAGAGGGGTGCCTGGCAGGGCACAGAACGAGGAAGTACTTAGGAATAGACCCTGTCACCCTCCAGCTGGCATTGTGACAGAGCTAGCTGTGCTGCCTGCAGTGTGGTAAAGCAGCGGGCGCTCCCTCCACAGACGGCGCTCCAGAAGTGCAAACTCTGGCTAGAGAGATCAGAAGAACATGCACAGAAAGTACTGTTCCTGAAACACAGTCGGCACCTAAGGTGACAGAGCAGCTGCTGACCCTCAGGGACTGTCGTGAGGCTCTGAAACAGTGCCATCTGGTTAAAAAAAATAGTAATCTGCTAACAGGGTCATCTGGAGAAAGGCTCATCCGGCTCCTGTCAGGACTTGGTACAGATCCGTTTGCACTTTACCATGATTCTCTTTGGGACAACTGTCTGAGCCAGCCAAGCGGTGTCCTTCAAACATGAACCCAAAGCTAAGAGACTTAAGTGAGGTCACCCAGCCTTACACCGAGCAGAGCTGGCTTGGAAGCCTGTCCGTGCCGACCCTCCACACACTGTCTACACAGCTGTGCCAACCAGAGTGGGGACCAGCTCTGGAGAGACCACTGAAACCCACGTGTCAAAGCTCTGACCAGACAGCCAGAGGCCTAGGGAGCGGTAGTGTCTGGGAGAAAGCATGTGATGGTCTAAGCAGTGTTCGCAGGAGCAACATGGCCACGTGGACTTGGCTTTCTCGTGTGAAGCCGAGGACAGTGCCTGGCTTCCAGGACAATTGTAAGAATCTGTGTCATCAATGGTGGCCGTCACCCCACGGCGTGAGGACCGACTTGTCTGTCCATGCTAGCAGCTAGAGTCAGAAACAGTAGAGACGGCAGTGGAGATGGGAAGGGATGTGAGGAAAAGGTAAGAGAGAAAGAACTTGGTTGTTGGATTTTCTCCCAGTGTTTTTTTAATTGTACTGAACACTACTTAACTCTGCCTAAGATGGTTAAGATGGCCAATTTTCTTCAATGCTGTTTATATTCAGTAAAAGTAATTTATCAGGCTGGTGAGATGGCTCAGCGGGTAAGAGCACTGACTGCTCTTCCTAAGGTCCTGAGTTCAAATCCCAGCAACCACATGGTGGCTCACAACCATCCATAATGAGATCTGATGCCCTCCTCCGGTGAGTCTGAAGACAGCTACAGTGTACTTATTTATAATAATAAATCTTTGAAAAAAAGTAATTTATTACCGTAGATTACATAAGCTACAAATACAATATGATTAGCTTATTTTAAAAACTGAGAAGTCACTATGTGTTGTGTATAGTGCTGTGCCTATGTCTAATTGACCTTGTTCTCTCTTGCCAGCAATGCTATCGGTCCCCTTGTGGCTTTGTGGCTGATATACCAACAAGGTGGTGTTACCCAAGAAGCCGCTACTCCAGTCTGGCTGCTCTTTTATGGGGGAGTTGGCATTTGCACAGGCCTCTGGGTTTGGGGCAGAAGAGTGATCCAGACCATGGGGAAGGATCTCACACCTATCACGCCATCCAGGTGAGGCCTGGATCCAGGTGAGGCCCGGGTTAGGACTGACGGCACAGTGCTTAGTCAGTGGACCTCACTGCAGAAGTCAGCCTGTCAGAGCCTTCTCCTGCTGCTCTCACCGTAGAAAGAGCAGAGGGTCCCTCCCAACCTCATTCCCCTCCAGTAACCCTCTTCTTCATCCTTCCTCCCCTTGGCCATTTACACTGGGCAAACTAGGGAGCTGCTGTAGTTCCCAGTCTGTCCACAGTCATTCTCACTCAGTGTGACACAGACGAAAACCGGAGCCTAAGGCCTGCCTGTTCCCAAACTCCCTAGTCACGCCCACCCTCCTCCTCTAGTTGGCTTTCTGTGGCTGATACAAAACACCTGAGGTAAGCAGTTTTAAAAGAGGACAGGTTCCTTGTGGCTCACACTTTTCCAGGTCCATTTCAGTTTGTCCTCCTTCTTCAGGTAGATATTAAAGTGCACAACATGGTGGGGACCTGTGTCACAGGAAAACCAAACCAAACCAAAGAAAACAGCCAGCAAGCAAAAGCAAACAACAGAAAGGCCAGAGTCCTACACCCCTCGAGGATAGGCCCCAGTGACCCAGACACCCTCTCTTAAAGACTATATTGCCTCCCAAAGAATATAACACCATCCTAGGGACCCAACTTTGACATATGGGCCTTTGGGAGGCACAAACTCCAAAACGTGGCACCTGCCTATCCCCAAATATTCAAGCCCTGAGATCTGTCGTCCTCCAGGATCTTTAGGATATTCACATCTGAAGTGTCCTGTTTAGTCATTCTGTGGGGTAGCCTGTGGATGTTGTGTTGAAAGTTAACTAGCAGATCTCAGCTTACAGAATACAAGTAAACTTCAGAACTATCTGTTGTAGGAAATCTTTTTTTCTCCGTGTTTCTTTTTGAAACACATTAGGGATTTCTGTTTCCTTTGGTTTCCAATTTTCAGTTCCCCATCCTTAAAATCCATCCCAACAAAAGGTTGTTTTAGAGGACTAGATAGAAGAAAAATCTGTCATCCAAAGACTGCTTATTCTTTTGTAGTACGTTCTTTCACACATTGTTTAGGATGAGAACCCAGTTTTTCCTTTGCCCCTTTAGAAGTGAGTAATTTATCATCTTACTGCACAGCGGGAATTTCTGACCCAGTTGCACACTTCAAGTTGGAAAACATGTTAGGAAAACAAGGTCATTGGGCGGCAGCTGCGCAGCCTGATGCCCTGCTGCGAGCAACAGTGTCTTGTTCTCCTAATGGTCATCTGGCTCAGGCAGCCGTCCACAACCAGCTTACAGAATGTTCTGGCAAGACTTCTGCAGCCATGGGGTGTCGGCAAGGCCACACAAAGAGCTCCTGTGACGTTGTCTTCCTGTTCCCCCCACACACAGTGGCTTCACTATTGAGCTGGCCTCTGCCTTCACCGTGGTGATCGCCTCCAACATTGGGCTTCCTGTCAGCACCACGCACTGCAAGGTAGGCCTCTGCCAGCCAGAGACTGCCATTCTGAGAAGTGGCAGGTTGGTCTGGCTGCACCAAGTGTGTCTGAAAAGCAGCAGCTACACTGTGTGGTTAGCGGGGGCAGCCAGGCCCGTCGGCTCCCCTGGAGCCCCCCTCTAATCCTTCCTGATCTGCAGCATGGCACCTGCTGCCGGGGCTGTGCTTTCTCAGCACCAGTGGGAGAGCTTCCACTCGCCCTGTGCCCCTCACTGTTCCCACCTGCAAGTTTCTTTTGAAGTTGTGTGCACACTGCGCCTGACAGCAGGTTCCCATGGCATGTGCCCTCCCTCACGTCCCTGCCTCTGTACAGGACTGACCTCAGAGCAGGACAGAAACAGAAGGAGACAAAAATTATTTCAGAGCAATTCTAAGATGTAGCTGCTTCTGGTTTCCCCTCATGTGACGCTCAGGCTGACTCTGTTGCCTTAGAGTGGATTCAAATGAGGGGCAGGAGGTAGCTCCTGATGTTACAATGTCCAGTTGTTCACAGGGTTCAAGTCTGTCAGTAAACATCATCGTAACAACCAACTTGACTTGGATGTATGAGACAATCCCCACTGGGCACTGTTGGAAGTGCCACCCACTCACTCACTGCCAGAACGGCTGAGAATACTTCCCCAGCCTCACACATGAGGGAGTGGAAGCTGAGAGAGGAAGCATTCCCACCCAGGGACTGGCATGGCGCTCTGCCGTTCCCCTCCCTAGTGCTCCAGTTTCGGTTGTTTTTAAAATAATGAAAGGTTCTTGGGAGGCTCATAATGTTAGAGGTGTGCCTGGCACAACTGAAGTCCTGACTTTAGTCCATCGTGCCACACAAAAATAAAATACAAATTATCAAAGAACCACTGGTTCACTGAGATACTTCAACAAAAAACAGGGTGAGGGGCCCATGAAAATTGCCGTCTCCCTGTTCATCACTTTTACCCCGTGCGGTGGGACTCCTGCTGAGGAAGCACTCTAAAGCACTTGCTCTCCCGAGGAAAAGGCAGCTAGCATCTCACCTTTCCATTACATTTATTCATTTACTCTGTGTGTGTGTGTGTGTGTGTGTGTGTGTGTGCTTGCGCGTGTGTGCACGTGTGTGCATGCACATGGGTTGTATCTGCACGACATTCATGTGGTGGTCAGAGAACAGCTTGCAGGACTCTGTTCTCCCCTTCCACTCAGTTCACCGGCCTTAGATGACAGTTCTGTGGGCGAGCACCTTTACCTACTAAGTCATCTCAGCTACCCACTTTCTGCCATTTTGTAGGCATAAACAGTCATACCTGCCTGGCTTCCCTAGCTGTTGTTACCTATTAGCCGTCTTCTCCACAGTACTGGAAAGTCCTGGAATATAAGTCACAGCCGTAGAGGCAAACTACTACCTAATGGTTCCAACCTCTCTAGAAGGAGACTTCATTAGGAATATGGAGGCCGGGGAGAGGGTCGCAGAGAATATGAATACCCTGTGTTGTGTGGAAATGTCATAATGAAACCATTATGTATGTGCACGTATGTGCACACACTGATTAAACTCTCAAGTCGGACATGGTGGTGTGTGCCTTTTCCCAGGGCTCAGGAACCAGAGGTAGGGAAGAATTTCTTGAGTGTGAGGCCAGCTTGGTCTATATAGCAAGTTTCAGGCTAGCCTGGTCTATATAGCAAGTTCCAGGCCAGCCTAGGCTGTATAGCAAGTTCCAGGCCCACCTGGGCTACATAGTGAGACCCTGTCTCAAAAAAAATTAATTAGCTATAACTAAAGTAAAATAAAATTAAACTTTAATTTTCACCTTGAAGTATAACTCACCCAATATTTATAGCATAATAGGAACATTTTATTAAGAGATTTATATCTAATTTGTAAAAGACCTTAACAAATATGTGTGTTACTGTTACCAAGGTGCCTACACTAACCACAATTCATTTTGTTTCCTTGGAACAATAAGTACTACAAGGATGAGCTGTTGGCATGAGTAAGTCCTGTATGTGGAACCACAGTGGGATGGTGTGTGTAGAAAGGTCAGACGAACCTAACAGAGGAAAACTGACCACATCCAAGATGAAAACAGAGAAAGCTCAGACGAGCTTGATTATCAATAGCCAGTTAGAAAGTGTGTCAGACAGGGCAATGCTCACAGAACCCACGTTGCTGCAGGGGAGCACAACATTTTTACAATAATTCTAGTAGGAAACTAGGCTGTTGAGGTGGCTTGGGGTCGGGGGGAGGTGCTTGCCACCAAGCTGGGCACGCTGAGTGCTAACCCTAGGAACCACATGCTGGAAAAAGAGAAAGGAGTCCGAAGTGGTCCTCTGGCCTCCACACACGTGCTGTGGCGTACACACACCCACATGCATTAAATACATATGAGCCTAATTATTTAAAAATTTAAGGAGATGTATAGGTGATAGTTCAGGCATATGCTGACAGGTAGAAAGGAAGATGGGTGGGGGCGGGGGGGGGGCAGACTGGAGAAGAGCTACACTCCTCAAACGCAGCCCAGCAGAAATGTTCCCAGAACTTTACAGGAAGAAACCAGGTTGAGAGCATTAATTATGAAAACTATAAAATGATCTCCATAGGAAACTAATGCAGGGCTCGGGTGACATGATGATCATCATCAGAGGCTGATGATGTCATAAACAACTACAAGTCGATGTTTGTGAAGGTCTCCTCTCTTGAGTCCTCCTTTAAAGTAGACCTCACTCCTACTGCAATGTCTCTGCTCCTCCAGGTGGGCTCCGTGGTAGCCGTGGGCTGGATCCGCTCTCGGAAGGCTGTGGACTGGCGCCTCTTTCGGAACATATTTGTTGCCTGGTTCGTGACTGTGCCCGTGGCTGGACTCTTCAGTGCTGCTATCATGGCTCTCCTCATGTACATATGTGGTCTCTTCTCTTCCAGTCGGTAGACGGCTGTAGGGATGCTCTGATATGGCTGTGGTTAACTCACACCTCCCACCCCTGCTTTTTCTGACACATGCACACCCCTTCCACACCCCTTCCAGGTGGCTTTGTGCCACCCCTGCTTCCCCAGGCCACAGTTCATCTTCTAGAATTAACCTACCTACTGTACATAGTAGCACACATCAAGCCGATGCTCTGAGGGCATGATGTGCGGCTCCTTAGATAAATGTGTATTGTGTACCTAGGATAGGTAGCATCTATCTCAAGCAAGCCCAGAACGAAAGCAGAGGGTATTGCCTAGAACGCAAGCCTCTGTAAATTGTATATAATGATTTCAGTGGTGGCGAATGTAGAGTATAAAATCCTTTTTTAAATACACTGTAATATAAGTGAGATACAGTATACTTAATGCAAACCTGGGCACGTGCTCAGGCCCTTGTGTGACTGCATAACCCTGGGACAGGTGTTCACAAGTGCTTTCCTGAGCTGTGTCTGAGTTACTGTGTAATGTATCACAACTGCTTTTGTAAATACTGTCATTTTAACGGTATGCTTCCCTTACACTTTTTTGATTGGAGGATTTTGGAAAGTACCAAAGAAATAGGGGATAACTTGCCAGTGTTGCATCTTCCCGTTGTTTTATCTCCCTTCCCGCCGGCCACAACAGTGAACCTGGTGACATCAGCCAGGCGAGCTTGGAACTCAGCCACTCACCAGCAGCAGCCAGGCGGCTGCCACCCCAGATACTGGTAAGCTTGTTCAGTGGCCTTTCCCTGTCACCAGCGTGAATGACATACAGCAATGGGGATGTAGAGTTAAACACTACATACATATCAAGTCCAACTCCGGTGTTCCTCCCTGCCATGCCCTGCGACCTGAAAAGCAGGATTCTTGTTGCCAACATTAAAGCCAGTGAGGCTCTTGATGGGCTTGGATGCTGCAAACTCAGGGCATAGCGGGAAGTACTGGCGAGGACACTGGGCTTGGGGATTTTAGAGGCCTTTTCTCTGTAGAACATCCAAGGTTCTCCTGTGGAGCCGCTGTTCTCTTCTGACGGTGGGAGAGAGTCAGGATGACTAAAATGTTAAGAGCCTGAAACCATGGAAATGCTGCTAATATTTTTATATTGACATACATTTTCACGGTACTTCATTGTAATTTTTTCATTAATCAAGCATATTAAATTTATAATAAAAAAAGTGCCCCTCAAAAGCTTACTTCTGACGTCTTTTTCTTTCAGAGTTTTCACAAAAATAAAAACTATACAATTTGGCCCCTTGTAGTTTCCCCTACATCTTACTACAATTCCGTGTTTGTGCAGAACCAGTACGCAAAACTAGAAAGGGAAAGAGTGACACACACGCCTGTCAGCAGACAGGAACATAATCATCCATTCACCATGATGCGAATGTCCGGTCAGGACCATGGTAAAGGGAAGACCACATTCCTGTGTGGAGCTCACCCACTTGGCTCTTCGTTTCTGCTGGCTCCCACTGGGGACCTGGTCTTTTCTCGAGCTGGGACACTCAGAGCAAAGCCTTCACGTTCTACACTGGCAGCAATGTCGCCTAACAGCTGGATGGGTAATGGATGAGAACCATTATCCAGGTGTGCAGGTTTCACCGCCACTGCCACGTCTGAAACCCTCTCCTAAAATGGCACCTTGCTTTCCGAGTTTGATAAAGCCTCAGGAAACTCGGCCTCCTCTCAGATTTATTGGTGAGAAAACAATAGCAGGCAAACTCTCTGCAGGCCAGACAGCCTGCTGCTCTCAGGCAGCGGTCGGTCGGTCTGTGCCCCAGAAGGGCCACCTGAGCCCTAGCAGGCAAACTGCAGAAGCGGGGTCTCAGGCAATGAAGGACTCTGTGAGGTCATGCTTCCCCAACGTCCAGGAAGGAACTCAACCCTCCCAACCACACCCCCAACACACACACACACACACACACACACACACACACACACACAAACACACCTGCCTCTCATCTCACAGCAGATGGCTACTTTGTACATCATCCCGGGAGAAGAGGGAAAAGTCCGCTCCAAAAGACAACTTTAATGCCTATGTGCAGAAAAGGTTCCTGTGTGTGATGAGGGACCCAAATAAAGGGAACTCCTGAGTCCCTGACATCTTCGTGTGTAGTCAGACAAAGTTCCCATGCAAAGGACCGAGAAAGCCATGCTCAGAGGAAGAACCTCATGCCTCATTTATTCTGTCTTCCCTTTCCTGAGACTCTGAACTGTACCCCAGTGGGTCTCAAGTACAAGTTGCAGCCCCTTGGAGAACAAACAGCCCTTTTCCACGGGGACCACTTAGGACCCTCGGGAAACACAGGTCTTATTTAGGTTATGATTCACAACAGAACGCATTACAGTTAGAAGTAACAGCAGAAATGTTATGAGGAACTGTATTAGAGTCGCAGCATTAGGAAGGTTGAGAACCCACTGCTCCAAACACAGACTTCAACAAAGAACCCTTAAGTCCTCTCCTTTCAGGCAACAGAAGAGAGTCCATCCCATAAGCTGGGTGCGGTGACACACAGTTTTGAATCTAGCTCTCAGGAGGCCAAGGTAGGTAGATTTCTGCAAGTTCCACGTCAGCATAATCTACATGCCACAGAGCCAGGTGAGGGAACTGCCACTACTGCACTTCGTTAGTATTTAAAACTCACGAGGTTAGTGTGAATATGGATCCATTGGCACTTGGTTGCGGCCTTCTACGGGAAAAACTGCTTCCTCTAGGTCAAAGGAATAGAACTGAGTTCCACTTCTGATCGCCCCCCAACACTGGAATGTTACAAGCTGTTTCCTCCTGAAAGAGTTAATCAAGCTAGACCCCCTCAGGAAAGCTGACTTTCCTGAAGATGTCTATGGGGCTTTGAATGAAAATGGCCCCCAAAAGGCTGTTAGCGAGTGACACTATTGGGAGATGTGACCTGGAGAAGGTGTGGCCTTGTTGGAGGAAATACTTCACTGAAGGTGGCTTTGAGGTTTCAAGAGCCCATGCCAGACCCCGTGTCACTCTCCCTGCTAACTGCCAGTCCAGATGTAGCTCTCAGCTCCTTCTCCACACCATGTCTGCTGCGTGCTGCCATGCTTCCTGCCATGATAGAACCGTAGCCAGCCCCAATTAAATGTCTTCCTTTATAAGAGTTGCTGTGGTCATGGCGTCTCTCCACAGCAATAGAAACCCTACTAAGAAAACTCCCTAAGGCGATGGGAGGAGTAATTATCACCTTAATGAGACGACATTCCTCTCAGAAGTCTCTCTCCTAATGCGGTCACTTTTAGGTCTTCACTAGAAAGCCTGCCCAACTTCTCTGAGTTCTAACTCAAACCATCGTTTCCTCTTTTCAGACGCCAGCCTTATTAAAATGGTTCACAAGCTTCCTTCTGAGTCTATTTTAAAATCAATTTATTGGGAGTCTAAGAAACCATAAATGAGAAGCCCAATTTCCCTGGTAACATTACTGTACCAGGGCACTTGGTTATAATAGACTTGAGGCAAGGAACCAAGACAACAAGAATAAGGAGCTAGAGAGAGCTGCTAATCATCCTTCCTGTTCCATCAGAGGACCAAGTTTGGATCCTAGTATCTGCATTAAGCCTGTAACTCCAGCTCCAAGGGAAGCCCTTCTTGCTTCCACAGATAGTTGTGTATAAACATTTTAAAAATAAATCGAGTTTTTTTTTTTTTTTTTTTTTTTTTGGTTTTTTTTTTTTTTTGGCTTTTTTTCATAATTATTTTATTTCTATTCCAGTTGTTTGCCCTTCCCTTTCAGTCTGCCTCCCACAGTCCCTCATCCCATCCCTCCTCCCCCTTGCCTCTGAGGGGGTGCTCTTCCCCACACCAGGCCTCCCCCTTCCCTGGGGCCTCAAGTCGCTCAAGGATTAAGAGTATTTTCTCCCACTGAAACCTGACCAAGCAGACCTCTGCTATATTTATGCCAGGGGCCTCAGACTGGCCTGTGTATGCTTCTGCTTGGTGGCTCAGTCTCCGGGAGCTCCCTGGGGTCTGGGTAAGTTGAGACTGCTGGTCTTCCTATGGGGTCACCTTCTCCTTCAGCTTCTTCAATTCTTCCCCTAATTCAACCACAGGGGTCCCAGACTTCAGTCCAATGGTTGGCTGTAAGTATCTGCTTCTGTCTCAGACAGCTGCTGGTAGGGCCTCTCAGAGGACAGCCATGCCAGGCTCCCGTCTGTAAGCACATCATTGCATCAGCAATAGTGTCAAGCCTTGGTACCCTCCCATGAGATGGAGCCCAGGTTAGGCCAGTCATTGGACCACCTTTCCTTCAGTCTCTTCCCTGAAGTTTTTAGACAGGAATAAGTCAGGGTCAACAATTTTAACTGTAGGTTAGTTGCCATGTCCTCGCTTGAGGTCCTGTCTGTCTACTGGAGGTGGACTCTTTTTCGAGATCCCTCTCCACGATGTTGGGCATTTTGGCTAAGGTCACCCCCATTGAGTCCTTAGAGTCGCTCATCTCCTCTGGTAGTTTCTAGAGGGTCCCACTGTTTTTACAGTCTTTATAACAAAATAAAGACAAACATTTAACTAGAGGAGGCAAAGTAGCTGCTAGCCTGGTCTACAATAGAAAATTCCAGGACAGTCAGCACTGTAGAGAGGCCCTGTGTTTTGGGGGCTTTTGTGGGTTTTTTTGTTTTGTTTTTTAAAGATTTATTTATTTTATGTATAGGAGTACACTGTTGTTGTCTTCAGACACCCAGCAGAGGACATCAGATCCCATTACAGATGGCTGTGAGCCACCATGTGGTTGCTGGGAATTGAACTCAGGACCTTCTGGAAAAGCAGTCAGTGCTCTTAACCACTGTGCCATCTCTCCAGCCCCCTTTTTGTTTTTGTTTTTGTTGTTGTTGTTGTTTTTGTTTTTTTTTGTTTTGTTGTTGTTTTGTTTTGTTTTGTTTAAAGAAAAAAAAATAACCAGCTGTGGTGTGGCACACACCTTTAATCCCAGCTCTTGAGAGGCCGAGGCAGGCCACTCTGGTCTACACAGAAGCCCCAGGCCGGCCAACAAGGTTTTCTTTTTGTTTCAAAAAGAAAAATAATTTAAACTCAGAAAGGTAAATGCCTGCACAGGAGACCTAGGAATGAGGCTGCAGGTGTGTAAGAATGTGGAAGGAAGTCCAAGAAGGAAAGGGGGTTGGTTCAGTCACCCTCTACAAAGGAACCATGGGAGAGCAAATGATTCTAAGTCAGTGGTTCTCAGCCTGGGAGTCAGGATCCCTGTGGGGTTAAATGGCCCTTTCTTCTACAGGAGTTACATCTCAGCTATCTTACATAGCCGATATTTACATTATGATTCATAACAACAGCAAAATTACAGTTCTGAAGGAGCAATGAAAATAACTTTATGGTTGGGGATTATCACCACTTGAGGAACTGTATTAAAGAGCCGAAGCATTAGGAAGGATGAGAACCACTAATGTTCTAAGTAATGTGTTTCAGACACAATGGAGGGCCAAGAGTTCTTGTTGGAGACTGAAACCTGCTTAAACAGCAAAAGGAATTTTTGCTTAGAGTGAGATGGAGAATTTGTCTTTCCCAATTTGCCATTTCCTGAACCAATCTCTGAACTTAGACATGTCAAACTATACGGAGTAAGGGAAGGGGAGGAGTAAGGGCGGGGGGGGGGGGGGGGGGGTCCAAGAAAAGGGACTGACCTCAAGAGCAGAAGGGCTAGGACAGCAGATGTTTATCTTTGGTTGGTACCATAGCGGCACCTAGTGGCTTCAAGTTTAATTGTAACTACAACATCTTTTTAGACCCTTTAAACTTCATAGAAATCACTTCGCAAAGTGCTAATAATGCTCTCATAGTTCAGAGTCGCATGGAACGACAGGAATTATGCTTCTTTGATGATCACAGGAAATTGTGGGAGGTTGCTTTCAGACACTCTCTTTACTGAGAAGCCAAGCCAAACAAAGGCTTGTTCGCCTTTAAGCTAACGTCCAGTACCGTCAAGCGCCAAGTCTTCAATGACTTCGCCACGGAAGGCAGAAGGACAAAGACCTCTCCAGACCGCAAGGCTTTAGAGAGAAAATGCAGGGCGATGTTCATCTGAGCAGGAGCTCTGGGGAAAAGCCGACCAGTGGTTGGGTGAGGTCAGAGAAGTTTGTAAAGGGTAGAAATTTGACCCAAGCTCCAAGCACTATATGGAGATGGAAGGATTCAGTTTGGGGAAATGGTAACCTGGTGTCTGTACAAGATCCAAGGAGAGAATTCTGCCAGGCATTTTGAAACACAGGTCTGGAGAGTTCTACTGGAGTTCTTTCCTTTAGCAGAATTTTGCCCTAATTAATAGATTGGATAATAAAAAAAAACAACAAGAAACCACCAATCCTGGGCGAAAAGGAGGTGGGCCTTCCGGTCCTAGAAAGAAAGAGGGGACACGGGAGGAAGAGCTTCTTTGTATGGTGAGGAAAGGGAACAAGATGTAGACCAGGAACTGTTACATCTGGTAGCGGATTCTGCCACCAGAAGATTTTCAACATAGAATAGTTGAGTTTAGGATGATAGATTCCGAGCCCAGTGGTAGTGTTATCTGTTGATTCTAAACTAAGATTGTTTAGTGTTTTCCATTCGCGGCGACTCAGGTGGGCCGGAGGGAAAGAATTGAACCTGGGATAGGATGGGGGGGGGAATTCGGCCAGGCTTTGGAACAGGAAGATTGGGCAAGGACTGAGCTCCAGGGAAGTCACACAGAGAGCCAGGCTGGCGAGAGTGGGCAGTAACTTGGGACTGCAGAGCGGTTCAGCAGCAGCTGGCCAAAGAGAGCAATCTCAGAGCTCTGGAAGAGGCAGACCCGGTGTTTGTGAGAGAGCCGTTGCCTAGGAGAAACAGGCCATCTCTGGCTATGTACCGGGCTGGGAACAAACCGAAACCGCCGGTGCCGCCAATCAGCCGGATTAGCACGGATTGATTTTTTTTTTATATATAAAAATCAGTCATATACCTTCTGGGAAGACAAGCACCCACATGGCACCTCACAATCATCTGCAACTCCAGTGCCAGGGGACCCAATCCCTCTTCCAACTTCTGTGGGCATCAGGCACACATGTAGTTACAGACTTGTGCAGGCAAAACATCCAGAAACAAAAAAATACTAACACCAGTGAGAAAGCTCCCATGCAAGCTTTCTGATGATTCCTCAAAGTAAACTGCTAAGTGGAGGTACAGAATCAATGGGCCACTGCAGATAAATACACACTAGAGGGTTGGCATTGTATTCCCAGGGGCCAGCCTGAGGCTGTGCTGAAGTCTAGAAGTAAGACACAAAAAGTAACACAAAGCCAAATAGTGGCCCAGGGGCTTGCATGACTGTACCGTGAAGGATTGCAGAGATCCGGTCTCCAGCGACACAGGAAGAGCCTGTGCTGCATCAGGGCAGGAGAGACTGAGGACCCACTGCTCTGCCTGGGACAGCTCTCTTGGCTCTTCTTTCTGGACTACAGGACTCCAAGATGGTCACTGTGAGGTTTAAATGGCTCGCCTCATATCGAGTGGCCAGCGACTTATCAGTATATGAAACCACGTGCTTCCTGTTGTATAAACTTTGAGATATTGGTCCTTGATGTGTGAGCCAGCCCCAGTTAAATGTTTTCCTTTATAAGAGTTGCCTTCAAGTTGTCTCTTCACCGCAATGGAAACCCTAAGACAAAAGTTGGTCACAGGGACTGTGACAGGCCTGACTATGTTTTTGTTTGGAGGAATGTGGATTTCAGAACTTTGGATTAGCAAAGCAGTGGAATGCTTCAAGTGGAGTTTAATAGGCCACACTAGTAGAAGTGTGGAAGATGGTGGTGCTGAGGCCCTGACCAAGAGGTTTCCGAGGAGACTTTTAGTATGTTGCTTTGCCCTTTTCTGAAGACTCTGCCTCGGGCTAAGGTAAAGAGATTCTGATTAATTGCATTTACAAATGAAGTCTCAAGAAAAAAAAAAAAGCCTAGCATAGTCCTGTAGTTCACTCTTGTAAAGAGCATTTTGATCAAGGGGCACCAGGAAGTGGGATGGAGCCAACTCTAGGTTCAAAGATATTAAATGGAATTAAGGGATCTTGGGCAAGATCCCACCCAACCAGGCTTATTGTTTATGCCTTTGTAACTGAACAAGGGATAGTTATTTTATGTTAGGCACTACTATGACCTAGTTATTGGTTATTGTTTTCATTTGGAAATAAAGAGGTGTGACTGTGTGTCAGACAGTGATGGCTGTTCTCAGTTGTCAACTTGACTATAGCTAGAATGAACTACAAACTAGAACTTACAAAGATCTTGGTAAAAGGAATTAAAGAAAAGCTTAGGTCCAGGCACAGAGGTATAAACCTTTAATCCAAACACTCAGGAGACAGAGGCATGCAGATCGAGTTCCAGGTCAAGTCTACAGAGCAAGTTCCATGACAGCCAAGGTTAGGTAGTACAGGAAACCACTGAAAACAGAAAGCTGTCGAAAATGTCATTGAACGAGGCAACCATGTTCCACCCAGTCCTACCACGCAGCAGAACTTGGCAGCTTTGGCCACATGATCCTGGCTTTAGAATCAAGGATGGAATTTCCCTGTAAGACTAAAAAAGTTGATGAGGCCCAGCGTGTTGCCAGGGTTTTCCTGCATGGAGGCCCATAAAGGCCACTGTGGGAGGCTGTAAGGTTGTATGTACCTCATGCTGGCAGCCAGACTTGGGACTGTGTAAGTCAGCCAGGTGGCACTTGTCATGAAGGCACAAAGGGATCATGGAGAGCAGCTGAGGCTTGTCACTGTGAAAGGTCAGATGTGATGGTTTTTGATTTTATAGAGGATCACAGTTAAGAAATTGCATAAATTTCAGAAGAGACTTTTAAACATTGTTGAGACTGTGATAGACTATGGAGGCTTTTGAAATTGAACTAAATGGGGTGGGTAGGGGGGCACCCTCACAGAGGCATTTGCATTGAACTAAATGCATTTTGCAATGTTATGGCTGCAAGCCTGTGGGGCCAGGGAATGGAATGTGGTGATTTTAATAGGTTTGGCCCCCATAGGCTCATGTGTTTGAATGCTTGGCCATGGGAAGTGGCACTACGAGGGGGTGTGGCCTTGGTGGAGGAAGTGTGTCACTGAGGGGTTAGGCGTGGAGGTCTCCTCTTATGCTCAGGCTCTGCCCAGTACGGATGTTAGTCTCCTTCTGGCTGTCTTCAGACCAAGATGTAGAACGCGGTTCCTTCTCCAGCACCATGTCTGCCTGCAGGCTGCAAGCTTCTCACTATGCTGATGAAGGACTGAACCTCTCAAACTGTAAGCCAGCCCTGTGAAATATTTCCTTTCTAATAGCTGTCATGGTGTCTCTGCACAGCACTGGAAACCCTAACTACGATAGTACTTTTACTGATCATATGGCCCAGTCAGTCACAATTTGACAAAATCCCTAAATAAAAGTTGAATTTAAACTTTCCACACATCCATATTTGGAGTACCTTATCAATATATAAACTTTGGCTCTCTTGCTCTGCTATCATTAATTTAGAAGAAACAATATTCAGGGCTGAATGCTACTGTGACTGTGTCATTTCTACTCGCTTACTCTTACCCACACTAGACTGAAGAACCACCTTGCAAAACACTCCTCAGACACTGTGATAGCCCCGTCCTCCACCCACACCAGGCTGCCCACTCGCACCACACATGTTGTATGTGGGCTTCATGACACAGGATTAGATACATGGGCATCAATTGTTTATAGATTGCCATCTTTACTGTTTTACTTTCTCTTGTAATGGTAGCTCAATCCACAAAGATAATATTCGAGGAAATAAAGTTGTGTCCTATGCTTGCTATGGCAGATATTGTCTAAGCATAGTGTGCCACTACCTATTTAGCCATAGTGTGGGCAAAGACTGTTGTCTAGCAGCGTTAAGACAGGCTCTGTCAGTGGTAAGTACTATCTTACCTTGGAGTTTTTCAAAGAACAGATGTTGTCTAGCTATTTTAAGACAGCCCCTCTTAGAAACAGCAATGAATCCTAGAGAGTACATTAGAATATAAATGACCAGTAAATACATGAAAACAGCCCTTCTCACTTGCCACTAGGGATGTATAAATCAAAGAAGATAGAATCTTTCACCTACAAAACAAGCATTTGGTAGTGTGGCAACAGAGTTCATGTGCATGTAAGACATGGACGAACACCAGTGATAGAACTATAACTTGATACCAAACATTTGAAGGGCAAATTTACAATAGCCACTGCTACATGTAATCATTTAAACTTAAACAAAGTAATTAAAAATAAATCTCAAAGTGGGTGGCTCAGGTGTCCTGATACTAAGCTTAACAGCCATATATAGTTAGTCTATACATAAACCACACATACACAGAGAGACAGAGACAGAGAGACACAGCCATATATAGTCTATACATAACCCACACATACAGAGAGAGACAGAGAGAGAGACACACACAGAGACACAGAGAGACAGAGAGAGAAGAGAATGTGGTCGTCTGGATGAGAATGGCCCCCACAGGCTCATGTTTGAAAACTTGGTTCCCAGCTTCTAGAACTGTTCATGAAGGGTTAGGTGTCTTTGGGGTAGGCTTTGAGATTTCAAATTCCCAAGATGTCTCTCTCTGCCTCCTACTTTCAAGATGTGCTCCAGGGCTGGGGAGATGGCTCAGCGGATAAGAGCACTGACTGCTCTTCCTGAAGGTCCTGAGTTCAAATCCCAGCAACCACATGATGGCTCACAACCATCCATAATGAGATATGATGCCCTCTTCTGGAGTGTCTGAAGACAGCTACAGTGTACTTACATATAATAAATAAATCTTTAAAAAAAAAAAAAGATGTGCTCCAGGCTGCCACCATGCCTTTGCTCTATCCTCATCCTAACCCTCTGAAATGTAAGCTTGCTTTTATGAGTACCCTTGGTCAATGTTTTGTCACAGCAACAGAAAAAAGAGGGCATTAAATTTGAAAGTAATTTTTAAAAGGAAAAAAACATTTAAAAAAAAAAAGTGTACTCTAAAAGGAGATAAGCACTTTAACCTCCTATAAATTGACACCTATGAAATCTTTTAAAATGCTAACAACATCTACAAGAATATAAATCAAACTGCTTGCAGGAAGGGCTGTGAAGAGGGGAGTTTCTATCTAATTCTAAGCTGTCTCCAATTGTCATAACAGGCATACATTACTTCTAACTAGTTTACAACTATGATAGACTTAAGTCTACCCATGTCTTTTCTAAACTGTAACTCCATCTTCAGCTGTATTATCACCTAGTACTCAAAAACCAACAAAAATCCCAAACATTTTTGAAGCCCTGCAAGAGTCAGAGACATCCCTTCCCACTGCAGCCTCCCATCCACTTCTCCCTCTGCCCATCTCTTCTCCCACAATGCCCTCAGCAGCTTCAGGACACTGCAACATGATCCAAGAAGCAGCTAGTGCCTCAAGAGCTGTGCTTCTCTCTCCACACCAGAACAACAATCGCGCTTCATCCTTCTAGGAGTAGAGTGAGACCCAGAAGTTGAAGGGAGGTGGAGAGCACATTTATTTTAGACACACCACTTTAGAAATAACTCCACTTTCAAAAACCAACCAACCACTACTAATAAATCAGATAAACAATTATGTTCCAAATGTGATGGGTTTATTTTACTCTGATGCAAAACCAAAGATCTCACTAGAGCAGAGACTGATATAACAAAAGGTCATGGAAAAGTGGAGTGGGACATGCAGGACACGATGTACAAACTGGGGAGGCAGATCACTTCCTTTAACATGACACTACGTTGTTGCTGAGGAACATATTTAAATTAACTCTGCAGAACTCAACTGAAATGTGGCACAAACATGACAATTTCCAGGCATGCCTTCCAGGACCTCCCATTGGATGGATCTGTAATCTCTAGACTTCAGTGTGGGAAGAATTACAATTCTTTGGAAGAATAAAAAGTTCACACTTTTGAAATTTCACAGAATTTTAAGGCCAAAACATAGTGGGTTCATTTCTCTTCATTTCCAGGGACAATTGATACTCTACTCAAAACCACATTAAGCCTCCAGTTCAAATCCCAATCCAACCTTGTGGCCTCCTGCATTGAAGTTCTTTCCATCTATTAAAGCTGACAGGGTCAGTTTGACTCCTAAGGAGAAGAAAACACCGTAGTTACTTGTAGCCAGTATCACACGCAGACCTAAGTTTTCTAGAATAACTGATCTAAGTGAACAGCATAGAGTCTCGGTAGGCATAAGCTACACTGCACTGGCATGTTGTCTAGGCTGACTGACTTATGAGAAGGAAAGACTACTTGGAGTTCAACATTAAGAATAATGAGGGGTGCTGGAGAGATAGCTCAGTGGTTAAGAGCACTATCTGCTCTTCCAGGGGTCCCGAGTTCAATTCCCAGCCACCACAAGGTGGTTCACAACCGTCTATACTAGGATCTGATGCCCTCTTCTGGCATGCAGGTGTACATATAGGTAGAGCACTCATAAATAAATAAATCTTTAAAAAAAAAAAAAGAATAATGAGGGATGAGCCAAATTCAAAAGCTAGTGATTAATCATAGTTTTAAACTAGTTAGGAACTTACAACAAGAGCACCTGCCCCGTTCTACGCTTGTCTATATGACCAGTTATTACAGAGGCATGAGTCAACCCAGAGTGATCATTTTAGTGGCTGCAAAGATTGTTCTATCTCTTCGAAACTTGCTGTCCTGACCCTCCACTAATTAATTCCCTTTACATACCTGGCCGGAGGGTCTGCGTATAACCCAGTCCAATTAAACTGGCATTGTTTACTTTGGCCTAAGATTAAGAGATGAAGAAGCAGCAGTTAGAAAACAATGTCAAAACATGCCAGCTCAACGCAAAAACCATTTCATGCACACGGCTGCTAAAGCTAAAAGCACACTGGGCAAATTTGGAAGTATTAACACTGTAAAAAGATCAATCTTTTAACTAGTCAAGGGGACTGATGAAAATTGTGGGTAGTAACAATGTATGCTTTAAAGTTCTTGAGCAGATTTCCAAGCGCACTGTGTTACCAAATGCCTATGTACTGAATTTCTTGTTGTTTCAAGACAGAGCCTTCACAGCCCTGACTGCCCTGGAACCCACCATAGAAATCACAGAGGTCTGCTGGTCTCTGCCTCCCAAGCTCTGGGATTGAAAGCATGCAGCACCATGCCTGGCCCATAATAAATTCCTTAAGATGCCAATTCACAAGCTCAGGCAACGATGAAGTGGTTAGAGTATATGGCAACATGGGCTCTAGTTTGACCCTGCTGCTTACTATGACCCCCACCTAGTTTCCAGGTTGACTGTAGAACAGGGATAAGGATCCTGCTTTCCACCACACTGAACAGTTACAGGAATTACAGGAGATAATACATGTAAAAGCATTACACCTCAGAGCTAAGTTCCTGTTAGTGTGAATTTAAATAACTATTAGTAGTAAAAATAGTAATCTACTCTAGTGAATTTACATGTAAGAATATACTGAGGTCAAGGCTACACACCAGCTGAGAAATTAGGACTACAACCCAAATTTCCTGCCTTAGACATAATGGCCTTTTCACTACATGAGTGCAGTCATGAAGTTAATAGAGAACTGCAAACTACAATGGTCCACAGCCCTCATTTACAACTCGGCTCCAGTCAGTGCGATAGCACATTCTTACAGAGAGAGAAGTTCTACAATCCAGCTTATATTTAGCCGCGATGCCAAAACGAGTATTGTTGCTGCCAGCTGTCCACGCCAGGTTTATTGACGTCTCAATCTTCTCGTTAACCTTCTGGTAGATAGAGCCTCCAAATTCAGTGCCATCATTCCTGTGTTCATGGTATAAAAATGAAAGAAAGGTGGAGCCATTTACTGCTAAGACATGGAAACTAGGTCTACATGGCATCTATGGAGTCTAGCAGATTTCTAGTACAAATGACGATTAAACAAGACATAAAACCAACCTACAAAATATGTAAGAGCCTAGTTAAACCATAGTAGCTCCTGATTGATTTACTTGGCTCTTCAACAGAATATAAAAATTTCAAGACAGAATTCAACTATACTCAGTGGCAGATACCTCAGGTAAATATGTAATCTATAGGTATCTTTCATATAATTTAGAAACTATAACCTTTAAGTCTCTCTTTCATAGGATCTAGGGCCATAAACACTTTGGAAAGAGAGAGATAAAAATGGAGGAATAAAGACAATACTAGCTTTACTTATTATATACCCACAGAGTGAGAAAAGACTTTACAATCAATACCCAGGATGCACTGCTCCAGATATGAACCCATGGCTCTTTGAAGCATACCATGGTTTCCTAACAACACTTTTGAAAACCACTTTCTACATTAAGAGTATTGAGGCATTAGAGCAATTCCTCAGAAACGAACAGCTCACTCCTGCCTATAACCTCAGCACTGGAAGGTATAGGCAAGAGGATCAAGAGTTCAAGGTCAGTCAAGGCTATATGAGTTTGAGGCCAGCCTGATCTCATGAGATCCTGTCTTAAAACACCAAAACCTAACTATATTGTAAGTACAAGTGGAGGCTGACTCAGCCAACACTGAAATTCAGGATTACTCTGAGATCCCTATTTCTGGATGCAACACAGGTAGTAACTAGGCTCCAACCAAAGATATAGGAAAATCTCCATACACAATTACAGAGTAGTTCCAGTTCACTCAAATTATTTGGTGATTGTTCTTAATGTTCCAAACATCTGCTTCCAGTTACAGTCAAAATAAGTCAAAAGTAACAGTGAGGTGTATACATGCTCTGGGCTGTCCCACTCAGTGGTTTTACAAACGCTAAAACATCCCAGAGTCTGGGGTGAGAGCTGACAGCAGAAACACAGCAGTGCAGCCCAATGAACACAGTGTGTGAACTTCCTGACAATGTACTGCTGACGTTAAGACCATGCAGCAGGACGAGCACCTACCAAGCAGTATTACCATCCTTTCAACTTCTTAGCATTAACAACAGCTCCCACCTTTCAGGGGAATTGCACTGGCACTAAAGACAGAATGAACACTCACACATGAGTATGCAGTTGGAAGTCTGCAGCCTTGTAACCAAGAGCAAAATTATTCTGAGACAGTTTGGATTTGGCTGTGTCAAAACTCATCTGATAGCCAGCAAGCCAGCCTTCAAAGGCCAACACAGCCCAGCCATAGATGGTCGGTCCAGAAAAATCTATATCAACGTTACTGCCGACACTAAAACAATCCCGTCTATAGGAGGCCTTTAATTTCCCACTCTTCTTTCTGTAAAAACAAACAACATGATGAAAGCCATGAGTCCACATTTCCAGTGAGGTGTAAAGTCAGACCCTCCCCAAGGTAGATGACATACTATATGGTACAAATGCTACAAATGACTTAGCTCTAAAAATACAACTCTTAGGATTCAACTATGTGTCAACGGGAACTGTGACACACTCCTTTAATCTCAGCACTTTAGTCCCGGGAGGTAGAGTCTAGAGTCAGTCAGATCTCTGTGAATTCCAGAAGAGGCTAGGGCTACACCAAAAAATTCTGTTCAAAAATTACACCCCTCCTCACCACACATACAAAGAAATGTATATGTCATTGTATAAAATACAGCATTTCATGATTAACTGTTAGATAGGAAAGTGTTTTGATGTTCTGTTGCATGGTAGGGTCACTATACATAGTCATTAAGTACTATATATTTCAAAAACAATACAAGGATTTTAAAGTTGCTTTCAACTCAAAGAAATGATGTTTGAGGAGATAGATATACTTACCCTATTTGATTACACAGTATATACACATATTCAAATACTACACATTATGCCACAGATATAAACATTTTTGTCAAAAAATACAAAGTCCATAAATAGTAAGATATTTAAGTGCCAAATTAATAATCTGAAAATATAGAGACACATGAGAAATAAATTATGTTTAAGTGCTAAAATGCTGTAACATCAAAACACATAACTAACCTATTAGGAGAAATACACTTTTTTGTTGCTTGTTTTAGACAAGTTCTCACTGTGAAGCCCTGGCTAGCCTGGAACTACAGAGACCTGCCTGTCTGTCTCCATAACGCTGGAATTAAAGGTATGAACCAACAAACCCAGCCAAAATAACAGCAATGCTGAATATTCAGAATTAGTTTTGCCTTACAAGTCTTTTAAGAGATTATTTATTCTAAAAATAATTAAGGCATGTGACTGGAAGAACAGACCCTTTGTCACGTCTAAAAACGAATTTCTCTTTGCATTTACCTAGCATCTCTGCCTTCAGACAGCAGGAAACCAGATAAACAGGTAAGAAATGAAATAACGGCAAACAGACTAAGCCTGGGGACTTCCAAGGCTCAGAAACTAAGATGGCAGCACTCACTCATGCTGGCCTCACACTCTCAGATCACACTCTTGCCCACAGCACTCACTTATGCTGGCCTCACACTCTCAGATCACACTCTTGCCCACAGCACTCACTTATGTTGGCCTCACACTCTCAGATCACACTCTTGCCAGACTCAGCAGTCTTCAGAACACAGGGGACTCGGGTCTCAGTCCCTTCTAATTCTAACCTACATAGACATGTCTGTTTTAATTTTTTTTACTGTAAATGTTATGCTGCCTTGAAGAACTCTTCCTTTAAAGACACACAGTATTCTAGCATTACTAAAACAGCCTCCCCATTTCTCCCTGCCCCTACAGAAAAAAATGAGTTTGGATAATTACCCTGTGTTTGGTACAAATATGGTATCAAGAGTCAGTTTCAACCCTTCAGCCAACTGTAAAACAAAAATTTGTCAATTAACAATTAATTTTCAATTCTTTAACTCAAAAAAACAATGCTAAGGCTTCTTCCCACTTCTTTAATAATAAAGTCATAAAAGAAAGTCAGATAGTAAATTATATAATAAAGTACCTCCCCCATCTTTCCTTTGTTTCTTTTTTTCTAAGACAAGGTTTCTCTGTGTAGCCCTGGCTGTCCTGAACTCCCTCTGTAAATCAGGTTAGCCTTGAACTCACATCCACCTGCCCCCACACTGCACATTCCACCCCAGTGCTGGGATTAGAGGCACACAGCACCACTCCAGCTTTTACTCCCACCTTTCTTTATCCCCTTAGCTCCCTCCATCAAACATAGCCCTCCTCACAGTTTTCTCATCAAAACATAAATTAAACTGGTTATGGTGGCATGCCCTATAGTCCAAGGTACTCAGGAGGCTGAGGCAGAAAATCTTAAACCCAAAGTTTGCAGCTAGCCTGAGTGACATAATGAGGACCTCATCTCAAAACTTTTAAAACGTTCAGGCTATTTGGCAGAATGAGTAAGACCACACTCCACAGTGGACTATACCACTTAGTATGGTTCATTACTATATTGTGGCCTACATTGATGAAAAAAAAAAATGAAAAAAAAAACTTTTAAAACGTTAAAATATAACAAGCTAAATCCTAATACATTAACTAATAAAAATTACTGATGAAAACTAATTGTTCCAATGTAACAAAATAATCTAGTTGTTCTCTTGAAATGACTGCAAGATAACCTGACATTAACAAAGCCACCTTCTTTAGCTATCCCACTCCATATGTGCAATTATACATGCCCCTTGAAAACTCAGTTGGGCATGGTGGCACACTCTTGTAATCCCTGCACTGGAGGTACAGGCAGGAAAATCAGGGGTTCAAGGTCAACTTCAAAGAAAGTCTGAGGCTCACCTGGACTACAAGAGATTCATTCTCCAAAAGAAAAATACAGTACCTTGAACACAGTGTCTGACAAAAATCAGCTGATCAACTTTCTCCTTGAAACATTAAAAAATGCAGAGACATTTCTGTACAGTCGTCTAAATTAGAGAGTCTGTTCTACTCAGGAGAGGACCAACTGAGCAACACAATTAACTAATCGGAACAAAGGTACAGTGTTGTCAGAAAGAAAATGCGGTAGAAGACATTTTAAAATCCCACTCAGATTATATTTGGTGCCTGTTCCATTTTTTAATAGTTGTTTTTATTACTTTTACTCACGTGTATTCGTGTGTACTTATACAGAAGTACACACACGTGGGTGCAGGTACTCGTGAGGGCAGGAGGTATTAGACACCCTGGAGCTGGAGTTAGGGGTGGCTGTGAGTCAGCTGACAAGCAAGGCTCTGTGAGAGCACAACTTGCTCTAAAGAACGCTGCCATCTCTCTAGCCCTAGTTATTGTTTTTATAATGACATTATGTGATAGCAAAGAACTATTAAATCTACAAATAACTTCTAGTGCTTTTTCTTACCTTATTCTCCCAAGAGATTTCTGTCCCAAGAGTGTTGTCTGTATTCCACTTTTGGGTGAAGGTGAGCCCATAGTTGCAGACCTTATATTTGGTCTCTAGGTTGCCTGATGCTTTCCCTGTATCAGTGTAAGCATGACCTGAAGTAGAGAACTCCTGGTACACAAGAAAAAGTAATTATTTTAAAACAATTTCACCAAATAGAAACCAACCTTACCCTTCAACAACATACCTTCCGCTGCCTCTCTGTCTCTGCCAAGTTTAGAATTTCCATTACTCCTCCTTCTTACTGATATTATTCCAGATTCTTTTTTAGTGAGTATATTAAATTCTTAACTTTAAGAGAAAATATCTCTCATGGAAATAAATGCCTTTATTAAAAAGGCAAAAATACTGAATTTTGAGACTCTCACTTTCATGGCCTAAGATGACTATCAGTTCTCTACAATGCTTGTTAAACAGTAAATTTAGAGGTGATTAAAACCCTGAACACCAGCTTCCACTTTCTTTTCATAGTTAACAATTTAGTACTTTGTAACCAGCGGTAGAAGTGTGGGGGTAAAGTGGAGGGTAAAGGTGGAAAGGAGTGAGAGGTAGAGGTGGGGTGTGCTAGGGATGGAACCCAAGGTCCTGCCCACATCTCTATCACTGAGCTATATCATCAGCCTATTGCTTTAGTTGTGATTTATTTAGTTTTATTTTATGTGTCTATATGAATGTCTATATATATGTATGTATACTATATGTATGCCTGGTGCCCATCAAGACCAGGAAGGGAACTGGACCCAGTGGAAGTAGAGTTACAGGCAGTTGTAAACTGTATGGGATGCTAGGAACCAAACCTGGGTCGTCTGCAAGTACGGCAGATACTTTTAACTGCTGAGCTCTCTCTCCAGCCCCAACTACTGTTTTTAAAAATGTATTTTTATGGGCGTGTAAAGTGCTTGCCTAGCATGCTCAAGGACCTGGGTTCCATCCCAGCAGTAGAAAAGGAAAAATGCTGCGGAAAAAGTGCACTTAGCATAAGCGTGATCCTTTTCAATTAAATATGATACAGCATTGAAGTATATTTACAGTGAGGTCAAGCATGAATGCTTCAACCACAAAACTACCTGTAAAACGTTCACCATAAATATTCTCAAACAACATCAAAATCATCTACCTATTTTCACAAGAAAACAGAACTTTTAATTCCCTTTTCCTCCTTCGCCATCGGGTTTACCCTCTAAAGTATCAAATAATCGCTATGAATGCTCTAAGAGTATCTCCCTCCCAGCTTCAGTGTCCTTTCCAACCTATGACAATTAGCCCTTGGGAAAAGATGTTCTAGGGGACACAAACAGTACCTGTCACTGACAACCTCTGACTGCCAAGAAGAAACTTTTGCCTGACCCTGTTTTCAAGGAGCATTTCTGAAATCTGGCCAGCAACAATGAAAAGATGCCCTTCCTAAGCAGTTCTGTTTCACTGCCTGCAGCATGAATCCTCCCTTTAGCCCTAACTCAAGTTCTACACAGATGAAACTGTGGGGAACTACACACGATCTGTTTAACACTACACAAAAAGCTTCCAAAATGAAAATCATGCTGTCCACTTAGGGCAAGGCATTAAGAAAAATGAAACAGCATAAGCCATGTTTAACAGCTCAGGTCAATTCCTTAATATGAAAACTGTTTGCTTTTAATAATGAGTCTAATTGTCTAATTTTGTAGCTTTTAAATTTGCTTTCCAAAAATGACAAATATACCAAATGTAACTACTTTGGTGTTATTCCATGTCTTCCTTCTGTCTCTTAAGTCTGAAGCTTTTATCAAAAATCTCAAGCACCAGACATACAGATTCAAAGAGAAGGCTGTTTAAGAAGACTGTTCTAGCCAGGCGGTGGTGGCTCACGCCTTTAATCCCAGCACTTGGGAGGCAGAGGCAGGCGGATTGCTGAGTTCGAGGCCAGCCTGGTCTACAGAGCGAGTTCCAGGACAGCCAGGACTACACAGAGAAACTCTGTCTCGAAAAACCCAAAAAAATAAAAAAATAAAAATAAAAAAGAAGACTATTCTAAGCTGAGGTGCAGACACTGCCTCAGTTTGGGCCTAATTTGACAACTAAGTAAAATAAGTATAAAATCCATTTACAACATGAAAATGCCATCTTCAGCTATGTGTTTAATGCTCATAAGCAACACAGACAAAGATCACTGTAAAACATAAAAAATGTACAACAAAAGACAACGTTAATCCTAAGTTAACACAGAGACAAAAGCAGCCACAGAACAAGCACACAGGAAAGCTCTTTCCTCACCATCTGAATGCACACCGGCACCACAGCAGCATGAAAGGAAGAGAGAAAAGTACAGTTGACTTTTCCAACACAACTACTGTAACTTGTGAAAATTCTAAAATGTGTACAGTTTTCCTATTTCAACAGAACCATATATGCAACAGCCTCCTTGGAACGGCAAGTCACACATATATTCATTTCGGATAGAGAAACCCAGGGAAAGCATGCCTGAGACAAACCAAAGCTGTGCAGAGTACAATGCAAAGTATCATACAAAACGCACACACCTTTCATTTTCTAATTAAATACTCTATTCACAAATAAAACTTTTATGGGTCTGAATAAAGATGTAGCCTGCAAAAATAAATTGGAGAATACAGTGAATTAAAAGTTCTCCTGGGTGAAAGTCAGTGTTTTAGGGCTTGTTTAGCATGCACAAGGCCCTGGGTATCCAGCTCCAAAAAAAAAAGGGGAAAAAAAGAAAAAGAAAAATAGAAGAAAAAGAAGGAGGTTCAAGCCTACCCCATCCCAGTCACTTGGAAGGCTGAGGCAGGAGCATGGAGGTTCAAGCCTACTGAGGGTACAGGGCGGGTCAAGGAGAGCACTGGCAACTTAGTAAGACCTCACTCAGGTTCAAAAGTAAAACCAGGGCTGGGGCTAGGCATGTGATTCACTGGCAGAGTACCTGCCTCGCCTCACATGCGTGAGGTCCTAGGTTCAATGTGCAGTACCAGAAGAAAAAAATTAATCTATTTGCTGAGATTTACTGAATGTCTGGCTATTGATGTTTTGAAAAACATGTCAACATCTTAACTTCCAGTAAAAAAGACTGGAAGAGAATCAGTTAAAAAACATAAAACCAAGCCTGGTGGTAGTGCAAACATTTAATCCCAGCATTCAAGAGGCAGAGGCAGGAGATCTTTGCGAGTTCAAGGCCAGATTGGTCTAGAGAGCAAATTCCAGGACAGCCAGGGATACACAGAAAAACCCTGTCTCTAAAAAAAAAAAATAATAATAATAATAATAATAATAATAATAATAATGAAAAATTTAAAAAGTAGCAACAAAAAACCCACATAAAAATGAGTCTTAACCGGGCAGTGGTGGCGCACGCCTTAGTCCCAGCACTTGGGAGGCAGAGGCAGGCGGATTTCTGAGTTCGAGGCCAGCCTGGTCTACAGAGTGAGTTCCAGGACAGCCAGGGCTACACAGAGAAACCCTGTCTCGAAAAACCAGAAAGGAAACAAAAAAACAAAAACCAAGTCTTCCAAAGGACTAGGGTTTGATTCCCAGCAATCACAAGGTGACTCACAACTGTAACTCCAGTTCCAAGTAGTCTGACAGCCTTTTTTGGCTTTCTTGGGCACCAAGCATACACATATATCTAGGCAAATGCCCATTCTCATAAAATAAATTAATTCACTTTTTAAAATATAAAATAATCTTGTATATGTATACATGTAAAAATAAATTGTATTTCTATATTTTGTATAAATCAATAATGAAAAAGACAGGTTAAAACTAATTTTTTTTTATAAAACTTGTATAAACCATTATAATGGAAGTAAAGGTTTCAGTACTCCTACACATTCATGAAAGTTTATACATATATGACAGCAATCAAAACTATACATTCTGTATGGTCTAAGAGTCAGATGCCTGACACTCTTATGAAGACAAAGACTCTAGCTGCCAAGTCTCCTGGCTCTACAGGCCCAATGGGTCAGAGAAGGCACTGCTGTAGGGCAGGCAGCAGTGTCCAGAGCATGCTAGCTTATACAACAGGAAATAATTATTTTAAAACCAGTTCCCTTAAGTTAACATGCTTTACCAATTAGAAATATATTAGGTACTCACCACTCCACTACAAGACTTGGTTTTCAGATCTATTTTGACCATGCCAAACCCTAGAAACATTCAAAAACAAAGTAATATACAAAATTTAACTTTTGCTCCAGTTTTTTCAACTTAAAAAATATAAAAGTAATACATTACACATCCCATCAGGAAAACACATGGTATTCTCATCAGACAAGAATTCGAAAAAAAACTGAATTATGACAAAAGAAGTATAATTCTAAGTGCCTGAAAAATGAATAAACTCATAGCTCTAAAGTGTTAAAAAAAAAAGAAAGAAAGAAAAGAAAAACTGCACTTTTCTAAAATCTAAAATTACTCAAATATCTGTGTTGTGTGTATATATGTATGTGCACATGTATATGTACATTTATGTATGTGTACGTGTACACAAGGTAAAAATATAATGAACATTAGTAGTAAGGAAAAAAGTATACACAAAAATAAAAAACTTAACATTTAAAAACTAGAACATTTTCTAATTACAATAAAGACAATATATTGTTACCAAAGAAATAAAAATATGATATCTCTACTTTCATTAAAAATTAGTATATTAAAAAGCATTATATGGCAAGGCGGTGGTGGCACATGCCTTTAATCCCCGCTCTTGGGAGGCAGAGGCAGGTGGATTTCTGAGTTCAAGGCAGGCCTGGTCTACAGAGTGAGTTCCAGGACAGCCAGGGCTACACAGAGAAACCCTGTCTGGAAAAAAAAAAAAAAAAGAAAAGGAAAAAAAAAAGCATTATATGGGCTGGGAATGGTAGCACACATCTTTAATCCCAGCACTCAGAAGGCAGAGGCAAGTGGATCTCTGTATATTCCAGGCTAGCCTGGTCTACATAACAAGTTCAGGTCAGCCAGAGCTACATAGTGAGACCCTGTCTCAAGGGGGAAAAAAAAAGCATTATACAGAGAGGGGATAAGCAAAGCACTTTAATCATAACCAGAATTAGTGAAACGAGGCATAAATATTATATGTGGATGCTACTTCATATTAAAGGTATGTCTATGTATGTGTATATGTATAACAACTGCTCTCTTAATGTTTGTAAAGGAGTCGAAAGAATGAAAGAATGAAAGGGCTAGGGCTGGAGAGATAGCTTAGCGGGTAAGAGCACCGACTGTTCTTCCGAAGGTCCTGAGTTCAAATCCCAGCAACCACATGGTGGCTCATACCATCTGTAAGAGATCTAGCACCCTCTTCTAGAGTGTCTGAAGACAGCTACAGTGTACGTATATATAATAAATAAACTAATCTTTAAAAAAGAAAGAAAGAAAGAAAGAAAGAAAGAAAGAAAGAAAGAAAGAAAGAAAGAAAGGGCTATTAACAGCCCTCAATACTTGTGATGTAAATTAATGGTCACTTTCCCTTACTTTACTAACAGAACATAGCTCACACATTTCACCAGCTGAGCTATCCCCAGCTACGGAGCAAACCCTTTATGGATCCGTGGACCATGAAGCTGAGTCCTCAGACTTCATCACAGGCCCTGCTGGCCATGCCTGGCCGTGCACACTTACCATAGCCTTTGTTAAAGACATCCTTGGCAGCCTTTCCCAGGTCGCAGTACGTTGGCGTGTTACACATATCTGGAAAATGAGAACAGACATTAGCCATTCAGAATGCTCACCCTAACTCTTCCACTCTTTCATCTGGACAAGATTTTTCCCCTCTGCACCACTAACACTAATACCCTAATGCAATCAAAATTCAAAGATGGAAATCTGTCCTAAAACTAGAAAATAAGAGTTTACTCTTGCAATCCAGAGTTTATCATTTTAATTGCATTTCAAAGACAAGAGTCTCACAGGCTTTGTTATACTGTTTT
>JADRCD010238658.1:0-35336 GCA_019843815.1 Montemys delectorum
TGTGTGTGTGTGTCAGGGGACAACATACAAGCAAGAACATGTGCCATGATGCCCATGTGGACATTGGAGGATAACCCCTACTGCTAGTTCTCATCTCCTACCTTGTTTGAGACCCTGGTATCTCTTGTTGTTCTTTGTTTCACACGCTTGACTAGCTGGCCCCCAAGCCTCTGAACATTCTTCCATCTCAGCCTCCCATCTCACTGTAGAGGAATGCTGAGATTTCACATGTACATATGCTACTGTGTCTGGCTATTTATGGGCATTCTGGGGACCCAAACTCAGGTGGTCAGGGCTATATGGCAAGCACTTTACCCACGCAGCATCACACCAGCCTGTGAACCAGCAACTACTCCTTTTAAAGGGGGTCGGAATACATTTAGAAGGCCAGGATTTTATCAAGGAAGTTTCTTTGTAAGTTTTCATCCTGGTACTGAAGTCAGGGTGACACATGTACCTTTAGATAAGCCTGCAAAGGTGATCTCTGATGGCTGCTAACATCCAAGCTGGCCTTCAAGTCCTCTCCTCTCCTCCCCATCATCCCCTACCTCTGCTTGAGTTTGGTTTCAGGATGTGCTTGTCTGTTTATATGCCAGGTGGCCAACCTCACTGAATCTTCTGAGATCATTCTGTCTCCCATTTTATTGATAAGAAAACTGAGGTTCCAAGAGACTGAGGTCCTTGTTCAGGTTCACATCACCAGCCTACAGACAGGGTCACCAAATTCACACTGTCATAAGTTCAGACTGCTTTCCAAATGTCAAATTCTCCATCCTGATTTACAGCGTAATCTTACTCCACTCCCCTTCTCAAGATTTGGGGTCAGGAACATCTTCCTGCTTCTACACTTGGACCTCCCATTGAATGAATTGAATTGAGGAGCCCTCATCCTAATTCATGCATGAGTCTATAGAATTCATCTTTTCTAGACGCTCATCTAGTGTTGCACAGACCCATCAAGTCTCTCTCTCACACAGGAAATGGTGAAGATGCTGAGCAAGAATGCTGGGTCAGTCTTCTCTCCAAAGCATTATCCTCCCATATCTCAGAGTCTTGGGATAGGACAGTTTACACTTGGTGCTCCTGGAAACACTTGTCACTGGCTTGGTTTCCTGATGTAACCCACAAAACTAATAGACAACCTGAATTTTCTGTTGTTCTATCTTTGTCTTATGATGAACGTATACCCATTTCCTTATGAAAGATTTCAAACATGTACAAAGCAAACAGAGTAATGGAATGAAGTGTAATTACCTATAGCCCATGAGCTATGATGCTAACCCTTGTCTATTCTTCTATCCTCTATGTTTCAGCCACTGAAGCCTCTATGCTTCATTCCCCACCTGAAGAAAGAAGAAAATGAGAATTTAACATTTTTGTTGTAAAATGAATGTTAGCTAAATGCCATCAAACTTACCTGCATTCTGAAAACTGAATAGACCTGGGTAACCCATCCCCTCTCTATGAAATAAAATATGTAGGGTGAGGGGATGGTTTAGTTAGTGAAATGCTTGCCTTATAAGCATGATCACTTAAGGATGCTCCCCTGGACCCCCAAAAAGTGTCCCAGTGCTAGAGTGGAAGAGACAAGATCCTTAGGACTCACTGGCTAACCAGCCTAGCTGCCTAGTGAGCTGGGAGCCAGTGAGAGACCCTGTCTTCAAAGGCAAAGTGGGGCTGTAGGGATGGCTCAGTATATAAGTACTTGGAACAAAAGCTTAAGAATCAGAGTTCAGATCCCCAGAACCTGTATAAAGCCCTATGTGGTAGCACACCTCTGTAACCCCAGTATACCTACAAGAAAGAAGGTATGCATATAACTACAAGAAGGAAGGCAGAGACAAAGAAGTTCCCAGTAGCCTATGGGCCAGATAACCTAGTGGTAAACAAGGAACCCTGACTCAAACCAAGTAGAAGACAAGGACCAAAACCTGAGGTTGTCCTCTGACTGACACACTAAAGCCGTAATATGTAAGCCATGATGCAGAACCCCCCCCACACACACACACACACACTAATTAAACAGGCCTACCTCCCTAGAAAGATCACTGGTCACTTCAACTGTCAAGTGAATTCCTTAACTCTAACCAAACCCCTGATCTCTTCTTCATGGTGGTACAGAATACAGCTATTCTTTATCTCAAATCCTCAAATATTTGTAATAGCCATTATGATCTCTCTAAATAAACTCCTTTCCATTCTCAATACCCCTGCTGCACCAGCTATTCCTTCTTTGTGTCAGATAGGGACCCAGGAAGAGCCCGATCATCTCCTTCGTGGCCTCCTCCCAGACACATCCATCATACAGTCACAGAGACAGGCGGAGATTTGCTGGGGGAGGCACTGCCTGTCTGCCAGCCGCCACGCTGTGCAAAGCTGGGTGGGATGAGATAGGTGTGTTTGCTTTTGCAGCCTTTGAACAGCCGAACTGTGTACAAATGAATCCTTTTCTTAAAACACAAATTTCAGCATTATCTCTTTCATTCATACCCTTTAATTCAGTCATTCAACAAGTAAATCTTTATTGAGTATGTTAAGGCAGGCCTTGTAAATAATGCTTGGATAGACAATAAAACATAGTCTCACAGTTTAGGAATAGGACAAAGAGAGATCAATACATGGATGTATTCCTTTATTTGGAGTTTGTTAGTTACTGCTAAGCCTCCGAACAGCTCCTGAGACTATGGCAGCACAGTGGATGCCGGACAGAATTGATTCTGTCATCAACACTAAAAGTGGCAGCTGATGACTAGCTCCTGCTCTGGAAGTTCCTTCCTTGGGAACTCAACTCGAGGTATCTTCTCTCCAAGAGTAGCCCAGATCCAGTTTGGGGACCACAGCCAGCCACTTGGATGGATCAGCTCTGATCTCTGTCACAACAGTGTAATTTAACTTCTCCCGCTGAAGTTCCCTCATTGTGCCGCCAAGATGGTCCTTCTGTGCAAGTCTCCATCTTCAGGATACTTCCAGAGAAGTTGGCACATAAGCAAAAGTGAGATAGTTGAGAGCTTGCCTTCTTGAGTGGAGTGACGGCTTCCAGCACGTGATCCCCCAAGCACAAAGTCATCAGGGCCATAAAGAGTACACAGTGCCATGGAAAAGGGTTCCCTTCATCGGCTCCCACTTTTGTGAAGTCGAGGGGCTGGTACCAGGCTTACACTGCACGAGAATGGAGGAGAGCAAGGAGTGCTCCCAAATCCCCAAAGAGAGAGCTTGACCCATTCTGAGGAGGAGGTGGCCAGCCAGGAAATGCATTATGAAGGTGGTGTGCCCAAGCTGAACTATAAGGGTAGATGAGTGTCTGCCCCCTGGAGGACCATGGGCTCTTGGGTAGAGAGATAAGAGTATTAAGGGAGGCGGCATATTGGAAGAGAACCAGAGCTTATTTACAAGACGTGGGTAAGAAGAGGCCACAAGGAACTATGAGCCCAGGAGCTTGGCACTCTGGTATGCTAAGCCAACCGAGGCATGTGAAGCCATGGGAGACAGTGAGCTTTCTAGAACTATCCTCCTCATTGGTAGAAAACCTTGATGGATGAAGATGGATGAAGGAAGGGGCAGGCAGGGAGACCTGTAGGAAACCACTTCGGCTCACTGGTCAGAGATGACGCTCTCTGATCTGATGCAGAGCTGAAGCCAGGCAGGGTGGTGAGGTGGAGGTTAACTGGAGGGGTGGCATCAACAGAAGCAAGACAGTTTCAAGCTGTACAGAACTGTTGCTCACCTGCACTCTTTGACCTGTAGCTTTGAGAACCAGGGCTGGGGAACGTCAGTGGATTTGGGGAGACCCAGCCAAGACTCATACCATTCATCAGAAAGACCAGGAGACCACACTGAAGAGGTTCAGCCTTTCCCCCTGCCATGCCTGGGGAGCAAATGGGCACTGAACGTTTCCAACACTGAATTGTAGTTAGTTTGATTTACATGTAGATGTGCTGGGGTATGCTATATGCAAGTCTTGGATTTTTGTTACAATCCTAAAAAATACTAAAGTGTATTTCTACTGTTATTTCATAGAGTAGAGTGCATGGTACTAGAGCTGCTTCAGACAGGACGGGGTGGAGGCTGTGCAGTTGCCTCTGACTTCCCAGAGGATGCTAGGAAGGCTATTTTGCCTCTTAAGAATTATATATCTGCTTCCCTAACAAGAAGGGTAAGAGTGAGCTCACAGCCATCCATTGAACTGAGTACAGGGTCTCCAATGAAGGAGTTAGAGAAAAGACCAAAGGAGCTGAAGGGTTTGCAGCCCCTTAGGACGAACAACAATATGAACTAACTAGTACCCTCAGAACTCCCAGGGACTCAACCACCAACCAAGGAGTACACATGGTGGGACTGATTGTTCTGGCAGCATGCATATAGTAGAGGATTGCAAAGTCGGTCATCAATGGGAGGAGAGGCTGTTGGCCCTGTGAAGGTTCTGTGCTCCAGTGTAAGGGAATGCCAGGGCTAATAAGTGGGTGAGGGCAGGTGGCAAGCAGGGGCTGGGGGAAGGCAACAGGTGTTTGTTCTTGTTGGGTTTTTTTGGTTTTTTGGGGGGGGTTGTTTGTTTTTTTGGAGGGGAAACTGGGAAAGGAGAAATCATATGACATGTAAATAAAGAAAATATCTAATAAAAAAAAGGGTAAGAGTGGATGCTGAAGATGAGTGATATTAAGGGAGGTCCTGCATGTGAGGTTTCTGGTCCAGCACCTGGTATGCAACAGAGATCAGTCTTAGCCCTTTGGGAAAGATCTGCATCAGACACTTGGAAATGCTCCCTGAGACAAACAAATGGATGGCTGCCATTCCCCTCAGCACAGGCAGTGGACAGGGCTAGAGCCATCACAAAGCCTAGTAAGAAACTGATTGGATCCTCCAAACTTTAGTTCCTCAGAACTTACAGTTGGCTGGCTCCTTGGTTCCCAAGACAACTGACTGAGGAAGGAGTGGCCAGATCATTTAGCATACGACAGACACCCCCCTCCCCCAACATGAGACCTGAAGTGGAATAGCCTAGACTTCACTCCTCTGGGATTTGGTTGAGTATTATCCCCATTATCCAATAAGCAAACTAAAGAGAAAGTTAGAAAGCAGCCCAAAGGTCATGTGGTTCACGAATGGTAGAATGGGTTCTCACATTCTGATCTGTCTCCATTTAAAACAAACAAACAAACAAACAAAACTGCGGTATTCTCTTACACCCATCTGCAACACATGGTTTCATGACGCCTCTCCAAGCGACTCGTCTTCCTGGAGCCTCACTGGCCTCATCAGTAAATGGGACTATAATCTATTTTCCAAATGTATTAAGGGTTCCACCTGTCAGACCACCTTTGTCGTGTCAGTCTTATCTCCACGTGGCTTTGTCAGGACTCGGGCCAGCACTAGGGTAGGGCAAAAGTGAAGGAGGCTCCTACTGTCAGCCCAGAAAGAGAGTGTCGCCTTCAGGTTCTGCCCTGGAGCCCTCATGCCTCCAGATTCATAGACTAGCAAAAGAAGAGAAGTGAGTGGAATCTGAAGAGTGGAGAGGACAGAAAAGGCAGGCAGTAGAGGAAACTGATACAGGACCAGTCACTGAGGCTACACCCCCACAAGTGCTCACAGCTCAGTAGGCATTATGACTGGAAAATAGTCCATGTAGGTAGGCTTTACCCGACTTACCCATTTCTGAAGAACTGCATCCTGCACCTTGATGGGCAAGGGTCTGCATCTCCTGGATAATCAGAAACAGTCCTATTTCCATTTTCACTTCAGTGGCTCCTGAGCTACCTGAGAGCAGCATCCACCTCCACCTGTGTGATCCTAGGCTCAAAAACCCAGGCGTTTGAAATGTTGCAGTTCCTAGTTCCATGTGGTGTGTAAAGAATGTTCTGTTGTGTTGGAAAACCTCCACACAGACTGGAGAGATGGCTCAGCAGTTAAGAGCACTGACTGTTCTTCCAGAGGTCCTGAGTTCAATTCCCAGCAACCACATGGTGGCTCACAACCATCTGTAATGGGATCTGATGCATTCTTCTAGTGTGTGTCTGAAGACAGCTGCAGTGTACTCTTATACATAAAAAAAAAAAGGAGAGAAAGAAATCTTTAAAAAAAGAAAGAAAACTTCCATGCACCTTAGAAACTTTGATATTTAAATCATAAGCCATGGTCCTGTGGTCCACAAGAACCACACTCATAAGAATCCAGCTGCTAGCCTCAGATTAGAGAGGAAATCAAGAGTTGCTCAATAAGCATTAGCCGGACTACAAAGCTAATGAACAGAAGAATTGAAGTTGTTAAGATTTATTTTTTAATATGTATATGTATCCGTGTATATGAATATATCCATGCATGCAGGTGCCCAAGGCAGTCAGGAGAGGGTAACAGATCCCCTGGAGCTAGAGATAAAGGCAGCTGTGAGCCTGTATAGGTGCTGGGAACTGAACTCAGGACTCTGCAAGAACAGCAAGTGCTCTTAACTTCAGAGTCATCTCTACTGTCCAAGAGACACGATCTCCTTCCATCGTCTCTGATCTCCCTGAGATAGACCAGGGGCCAAACCTGTGGCAATATCTTAAAACATGTAAAGTCTTCCTTCTGCTTCTCTCAGGCCAACGATACTTTTAGCTAACTGTCCCCAAACAGAGTCCCCCATGGCACCATGGCAGAGCTTACCTCCACGTACAATGATAGAAAATAAAGTCCATTCACTCGCTACCTCTATCCCAACCATTCCTAACAGCCAGAATTGCTGGACTAGACAAGCTGCGAGCCCCAGAGAAGAGGATGGCGGTGGTAATCTGCTCTGTCTGCTATGGACCTGGGAAGAAAAAGGGCATCGAGCAGCGTATTTTCCCACAAGATCCACGCCCGACATGTCAGGAAAGCAGGCACAAGGACTGAATATTCATGATGCAAGCCTTGCTGCTTCTCAACAGCTGAGACCAGACACAGGGAAGAAGTAGACAATAATGACATTCTCAGAGAATTTTCTAGAAGAGCTGAAGTAGGTTTGACAACAACAAAAACCAGAGTCTCTGAGAACGTGTGAGGGTTTCAGAGCCGCCGCACTGCCTGGATAGTCACCTGTCTGACCTTTTCTTGATACGCTTTGACAATAAACCTGCCTTGGGATTGTTTTCTGCCCTGGCATTAATGGGAACATCTGCTTTCCCTCTGTAAACATCATAAACCATCATTCAGTCTCCACTGATGCATTACTTCAATGCAGCCCTGAAGGATAGTGCAAATTTCCCCAGAAACACTCCTTAACTCACATTAGGGGGTCCCTCATCCCCATTCTCCAGCAGGAGCTATGGAACAGATGCAAGAAGTACGTTGTGATCTCAACTCAGACTGGGTTATCCAGGCACGAGACACTCAGCACATCAGGGGGCTGTGGCACACACCTTTAGTCCCAGCTCTCAGAGGCAGAGAGGGCTGGATCTCTAACAATCGAGGCCAGCCTGGACAGCATGCTGAGTTCCAGGCCAGCCAAGGCTACAGAGTGTGCCCCTGTCTAAAAGCAAAAGGAACCATTCATGGCAGGAGGGTGAGCCTGGGATTGATACTGGGAAAACAAAAATACCAGCCAGGGTAATACAAACTGTATCTTTAGGAATATCCAAGGAACATTCCAGAAGGTAATCTAAGAAAACCACAGGAAGTAGCTACCAAGTAGGCATGGATTTCTATAAATTTAGTAATTGTAATTGAAGCAGTAACAGGTCTGGAGTCGTTGGATCAGGAAAGCAGCTGAAGAGACCTGGCAACGCTCAGCGTGGTACCACTCTGTTTCTGCCAGCTTGACTTGTAGTCCTCGTGGCAGTGAGAACGTCGAGTGATTGGCTGGCTTCTTTTAGCATCACACTCTCTAGATTCTTCCATGTTTTCATAATTGACAATATTTACCTCCTTTTGAAGGCTGAATAGTATTTCATAATGCATGGATAGGTAGATGATAGGCAGACAGACAGACAGACAGACAGACAGACAGCTCTCCCATTTTCTTCACCCAGTCACTGCATTCCACTTGATTCCATGTCTTGGCTATTGTGAATAATGTACCATAGGAAGGTAGGTTGTTTTTTAACATACCACTTTAATTCCCATGGCTACATACATAGAAATAGGGTTGCTGGGTCATATGGAAACTCCGTATTTATTTTTGAGCCACATCAAATGGATGCACTAATTTTTAATCCCCATCAACAGTGTTCAAGGGCTTGCTTTTTTTTTTTTTAACATCCTTGTCAGTACTTGCTATCTTTTGTGAGCTTTAGAATAGCCATCCCCACAGGTGTGAGGTTTTAGCTCCTGTGGATTTAATTCACATGTCCCTAATGACTCGTGGTAATGAGCACTTGTTCAAATATCTGATGGCCATTTGTCATGGTGGTTACAAGAGGCTGGGGAGGCTTGAGAACATAGGGAATGGATGCAGCAAGAGAAGACTTTAGGCAGAGTTTTAATCAGACATGATGGGTAAGTTCTGATGGTAAGCTGCACAGCTTGGTGAGTGTTAAATACTAATACACCCTTCACATTAGCTGAGAGAATCTTAAAGGCTCCTGCCTCAGAGACGCAGGTATGTGAGGAGATTAATGTATTAACGTATTGGATCCTTTCTACCTTATACCAAAACATTGCCTGGTATCATAGGATAACTTGGTGATTAAATCAAGTATAGTTACAAAAGACCTTACGATGGGAACCACACACCCAGATTCACATTCAGTAGGAGCTCAGATATCAGAGTCGGGAGTAGAATCCCTATCAATAATAAAAATGCTAGCTAATTTTACCTACTTTGCATTCTCTCCAGTGCTCTTTCCATCCACTGTCTCCAGGGTGATAGGCACACAGGCTGAGGCATACCATTGAGTATAGCAGGACTCACAGCCTCCTCCTGATGCCCACCCTGCTTTCCCTGGGAAGAGGAGAAGGTTGAGGCAGAGTAGGAAAGCAGAGAGTGGTAGACGGAACAGAGATATGGGAATGGCAAGAGACAATGGGTGTTTTGTGGCCACACCTCTTTCCCTTTCTGTCTGAGCCCCTGTCCTCCTAGAAGTGAGAAGCCTTGTTCTCAGCCCCAGGCCTACAATGACTACGTCTGATGGAGTACCCTGCACAGTCCGCTTTGGCCCATTAAAATGTGTTCAGTTTAGTTGTTTGCTTAATATTATTTATTAATTGTTGAGAATTTCATACATGGTTATATTTACAGCACTCCTCCCCTACAGCCTTCCCAGATCCACCTCCAACCCTCTTGCCCCTTCTCAACTTTGCCTCTATTATTATTTTTTTAAATAGCCAGCTAATCCAGTTTGTGCTGCTCATAAACTCTTGCGTGTTTTGCTATTCACTGGAGCACGGTCAGACTACAAGGGGCCACACCCTTAAAGAAAACTGATTCTCCCTCCCCAAGAAACCACTGACCATCAATATCAGCCCTGAGTTGGCAACTGTGAACCCCTCCCTCATCCATGTTGGAATGTTTGACTGGATTGTTCTGGTAACCTAAACCACTGTGAGTTCATGAGTGCAGGAATCCCACCATGTCTAGAAGACACTGCCACATTCCAGTCCACCCCAACCTCTGGCTCTTACAATCTGTCTTCCTCCTCTTCCTTGATGGTCCTTGACCCCTGGGGGAGGAGATAATGTAGAAGTTCCATAGCTGCTGAGTTTCCTGCAGACACTTAATTGGTATCCACTACACAAGAAACGTGTCTGACAGTCTGAGACTGGCACTAACCTACAGGTAGAGATATGAGCTTAGAGGCAGTTTGATGTTGTCTCCACTTAGCAAAATAATAGTGTTATGTTCACCCCTGAGGCCTCTCCGCTCCCCAACTACTGTGTCTTAACTAAATTTACAACACTGGCATGTTTCATCTTGTGGAGTGAGCCTTAAGTCAATGAAAAAGTGGTTTGTTACACCCATAAAATTCATGTCAAATGTGCTCTTTTTGATTTGATTTGTCTTGGCACCATAGCAGGTTTGGCTGGGTGACATCATAGTGATGGTCAGATCAAGGAGCCAGGCTGATCCTGAGAGATTCTAATGCTAATTGCTCTCTGTCATGGCCCAGCGGCCTCGTCCCACTGCTGAGTCATGCTTAGCACTGTGCATGGCACCTAACATATAGTAACTATTGTAGCCAGGATGACGAGACCCCAAGGTCATTAAGTACCTGCTCTGTGCCAGCTATCAGATAAGGCTCTAGAAATCGAGAGATGAAAATAACCCAACTCCTATTGGCAATGGGAGATAGACAGCAGGGACCTTAGATAAACACCAGCAAACCTGTCCTCACATCCTATTTGAAATCTCCATCAGGCCTGAGTGCCTGTTGGCCCCTCCCAAGCCAACCATCCTGCAGTCTGACCTAAAAGAACCTGGTACCCACTTCCCCAAGGGTAATCTCAGGTGGGACTCCATATGTAATTCCCTACTGAGTGGTGGGAAAGGGTTCTTCAGCAGTGGCCTGGTATTTTGAATGTCCTTCAAGGAGAATGGCCTTGAAGGACTGGCCAGACTTTCAACTGCTGTCAATTACAGTCCACCCAGACAACACCTGTCTACATTATACTGAACTTCAAGGAAGACACTCTCCAGTTGCCCTGTCTCCCTCCATGCTATTGTCCCAACAGATAGGTATCTGTTAATCAGTAGTCACCAGTTGATTAATCTGCTCTAATCTCCCTGGTGATGGCAGCACAAGTTCATAGCTACTGCTCCAATGCTGTGAGTTCTCAAATGAAACAGACACATACACACACAGGGCCTTATATTCAATATGTCTTAATCAGCTCAATGGTTAGGCCACTCTCAAACTTCCACGTTGCTAACTCCTCCCCTCCCATTCTCCTGAATTATTACTTACTACAATCTATATTCCATCTTTACTAGCCCAGACCCAATGAGGGGGAGGGGTCCTGGGGCTGCTCTTCCCTGGCTCTTACATGATTAGAACTCTGTCTTCTGCGTCCTATTCCTCTCCAGCAATGGTGATTCTCCCCTTCCCCTGTGTTCCTTGTCTGGGAGCCTAAAAGTCCCGCCTCTGTCTCCCTACCCAGCCATTAGCCACCAGCAACTTTATTTACCAATCAAAGTCAACTTGGGGCAGAGACCCTCAGCATGTTGCGTGAGTACTGAATTAACACAAGTAGCACCAGAGCCAATCTACAACAGACAGACCTGCCATCTCATGACACTTTCTTCTACAAAGTGCTCAGTGCCTTCCTGTATGGTCTTTAGGTTCAGCTTAGCTCTGCTTTAGCTCTCTGGATACTAGAAAAGCCCTGGCTGAACTTTAGTTTTAGAGGCAGGAGTTTAGAGTCCTCCAGTTCTTAGCAATAAGTACCATACGGCAACAGGTGGGCTTCAAGTATGGGCACAGAGGGTCTCACAACCATACCATACATTCAAATAACACTGAAGTTCTTACTTAGTTTTTTTGCTATTGTTTTCAATTGATAAGCAATAATTGTGCATATTTATAGGGTACAAAATGATGCTCCCTGGTATATATACATTGTGGATGACCATGTGAAATTAATTAGCATATATTTTCCTGAAAATACTTATATTTTTTCCTTGTGGTACAAAGATTTTAAGTCCTCTTTTTAAAGCTAATTTTAAAATATGTGACACATTATTATAAATTGTAGTTATCATCCCTCTTGCCTGCATGAAATTTTGTGGGCACCAGTGAACACACCCACTCTCCTCATCCACTGACACAGCCTTTTCTGACTACCATTCTACTCTCTGCCTCTGGGAACTTGACAATTTCCACAAACAGCTGTGCCTATCACTTCCTTCTTCTCACATAAAGTAGCGATCAGCAAGGCACTCCCTTGACTGAGTTTAACCTTTCGAGCCTTGTAGCTTCCTCATTGGCAAGCTAGGAGAATGGCACACCAAGGAGTTCTGGGGGTCTCAGAGAGTACTTGAAGTAGATGGCACCGTGCCTACTCATGGCTCATGCTCGGTGATATGACCGATGTTCTGAGAAAGAAGGCAGTCTCCTGTTGGAGAAATGAGACAGGAGAGTCTCCCTCCTTCACTCCCAAGGGCATCTGCCACGTGGAGGTACTTTCATGGGTGTTTGCTGAAGTCATGTGTGTGTGTGTGTGTGTGTGTGTGTGTGTGTGTGTATGTGTGTTTTATGTGTGTATGAGTGTGTATGTGAGTGTGTGTGTAAAGGTGTGTGGTGTGTATGTGAGTGTGTATGTGTGTTAGTGTGTATGTGTGAGTATGTATGTGTGTGAGTGTTTAAGCATGTGTATGTGTCTGTGTATGTGTGTGTATGAGTGTATGTGTGCAGGTGAGAGTATGTATGTAAGTATATATGGGTATGTGTAAGTATGTGTGTGGTGTGAGTGTGTGTGTATATGTGTGTGTGGTGTGAGTGTGTGTATGTGCATGAGTGTGTGTGTGTGTGTGTGTGTGTGTGTGTGTATGTATGTATGTGCATATGCATTGACATCTGATTTCGCATGGGTATGGAGGCCAGAAGTCAACATTCGGTGTCTTCCTCAACTACTTCTCTACCTTAATTTTTGAGACAGGGTGTCTCACAAAGCTCAGAGTTCATCGATTCACTTAGCCTGGCTGGCCAATGAACTCCTGGGATCTGCCTGTTTCCCCCTCCCAACTTCCACCCAAACCCCCACATTTCCAGTCCTGGGGTCAGACATACTCAGCCACATCTGGCTCTTATGTGGGTGCTAGGAATCTGAACTCACAATCTTATGCTTGTCAGCAGACATTCTCCTGACGTTGTGCCTCCCAAGCTCCTACTCCCCAGGATCATCTTTTTAATCTTCCTAGGGGAACAAGCAATCATATTTCTTAGAATACAATAAGTGGCCAGAACACCCTGCTGTGGGAACAAATGAATTAGCAAGCAGGTGCTGAAATAAGATACAGCCCCGGCCTTCCCAGAGCTAACCAGCTACCCAATTCTGTGTTAATAAGTCTCTGCCACTGTGTTTCATTCCCAATGCCTTTAGTGCAACTTCAGAAAACAAAAGACAGATACATTTTGTTTCCTGGAAGTCTGATAAAGACCTTTCACTTTGCCACAGTGTGAAATATATTTGAAGAACTTCAAAGACAAAAAAAACAAAAAAAAAGAACAAGAAATTCAATGATGAACTCTAACAAGCACATTATCTTGAAAACAGCCCAATGAGAAATTCCAGTGATTTCACTGAGAGGAAAACTGAATGAAGGAGTGGGGTGGATGAGGCAGGCTTTAGAGGATTTTTAGAGCCTGGCAACTTCATTCCCTTCAAGACAGGAGGAGAAGCACATTGCCTAGAAATTGTCCAAAAGGTCCATGTTAATGAGCAGGTTAGGAGGTTCGAAGCTTGCAGGCCCATCTGTGTGCTGCCGGGTAGATGCTTCCCTGGTCCCTAAGGGGCTTTTACATAATTGATTTTCCTAAGTAGATACATGGCATAGCAATGTTTTGTGCGCTTTTAATTTGACAGACTGTGATTTTGTGGATCTCGGCCATTCCTGACCTTTCCTAGAAAGAGCTCCACTTTGGATATCCTATGATCTGTGGGTCAGGGTCCCCCAACAAGAGTTCATGCCAACCCAGATACAGGGCCACCAGCAAGCCCCAGTAGCCCAAGTGTGGTGTCCCAGAAAGGATCTGAAAAATGGTCTGCAGGTTTTGACAGGTGCAAACAGCTAGTCTTAGCCATCAAGCCCAAGGTTGATCTTAAAAATCTTCACAAGTAGTTGTGTATCCTAAGGCAAGTCATCTCACCTCTCTGACCTTTAGACTCCCCTAAGTAAAAATGAGAAATTCGGAGGACTCTTGGTGTCTGGCACATTTTTTTAGAATTATTCTGCCTCTGAGATGTGTCTTTTCCACTGCCATATGGGAGAGCCTTAGGCAAGCACCAGGCTTGCCAGTCTGCTGGGATCTGAGCAGGCTGGGAGAGGCATGTGGATGTGAGCTGCAGCTTTGAAAGCCAGTATGGCAGAAAGCATGGGTCTTTGGAATAAGAGAGGGATTCATCCTAGCTTTCCAAAGACCAGCTATATAGCCTGACTCAGCCTCCCTAGGCCTTACCCTTCCTGTCTGGAAAGTGGGATTATACTACTGTCATCACAGGGCACCATAAGGACAGTAGGTACAGGGTCATTGTCACCTAAGGCACTGGGGGGGGGGGGGGGGGGGAACAGGGCCAGTGTATGGTTTGAGAGCTGCTGAAAGGATCTCTGGAGAGTTGGGGAGACAGTCCCCATCCCCAACCCCATGCTTCGTTGATTTAGAACTTTCCAACTTCAGACCCCAGTTGGGGTTGGCCACAGATCCTACATCTGACTTAGTTGTTGAGATCCACGCTGTTCTGTATATGTGAAAATGACCCCACTTCCCCCAGAACTCTTTAGCCTCCAGAAATCTCATCCACTGTTCTGGGCTTCTAGCTACAAGCTTAGCACTATTAAGAAATAAGTCAATATCATGGGACTGTTTTCAGCTCCTCAAACCACTTTAAGATGAACTTGGTATGATGAGGAAGACACAGGGGAGGAGTTTCAAGGCTCCCGTTCTTCAGTTCATCCCAGTCTCCCACTTCTTGCAACCATAACGGTGATTCTCCCTATAGAGCATCTCTCTTCTGCTGGAAGGAAGAGCTCAGATCCTCTCTCTGCTGAGACCAATCTCTCAAGCACAGCCACTGCCATTGTCTCCACTAGGCCCTCCAATTATTCAAGGCCACAGACATAACAAGCTCTGAGCAAGCTGCTCTGACCCCATCCTGTCTGTCGGGAAAGCCTGTGGTTCCCTCCTTTTAACTTTGTTGCTAGAAAGATCTCAGACTCCATCTCCACAGTAGTAAAGAGGGATGTGGCTGTAAGATCCCTCCTTCTCAGGATGACTGGGGCCACCTAAGGAAGAATGAGGTACGTAGTATCTATGGAAGTGCCAATGGGGGTAGCACTGAGCAGACTCAGGGGCTGCCAGCTCCCTTCCCTCCAACTTCATAGGGACACTTAAAAGGGGTTTTTAGACACTGTAGCCTAAGGGCAATGCATCCTGCAGATACTAGCAATTTACCATCATGGGCATGAGTCCCAGTCTCAGTTCATCTAAAGATTCTGGTTTGAAGCATGCACATTTCTTAAGTCTTACAAACCAATCCAACCTCAAAGCTACTGTAGACTTCAACAATCAGCACACCCATCCCTGCTAGCCACCAATGGGGCTGTCAGCTCTTACCACTAAAGCACAGAAATGCCAGGAAGAATGGCAGGTCTGGAGAAGCAGGGAGCTTGGCCTGACAGTCTAGACTTAAATAAATTGTATTTTCTGCCCGGGGGCGATAAGGTGTAAATCTGAAGCGTATGTTACACTTACCCATCATTATGTCCTGAAATGGCGAAGGGAAGCTGCATCTTGTCCCAGGTTTGTAGAAAAATTGTGTTCTGTGTAAATAGCTCAGCAGCCTTTGATGCTGAACCAAGAGGAAAATAATCCTCAGAAAAACTAGACAGGAGTGGCAGACTCCATCAGCCCAGGAAGGGAGGCAGCTAAGGCACCAGCTGGTAGGCACTGTGCTCTCTCAGAGACCCCTGGGCTTCGCCCACAAAGGTAAGCATCTCCCCCATCATTTTAGCTCCTGAGAGGATTATTTGCTCTGGCACCTTCACAGAGGCAAAGATACTTGATGCATTAAAGAGGAAGCTGGGCAGGAGAGGGGAGGGGAGGATTGGACAAGATTTCAACATGAGCACTGGAAAGAACCAAGTGAAGCCAGCCAGCTCCCAAGTGCATCTGCCTGGGATAGGCAACAGGAGGTGAGAAGCTCATTCATTCATTCACTCACTCACGCACTCATTCATTCAACAAACACATACTTCCTGTCCTCTGGAAGCTTCTAGTCTAGGGGATGACAGATCGCCCCGTGGCAGAGAAACACAGGGTCTGTGAGATAGGAAGGCAAGAAGGCTGAGCACAAGCAGATCTGGGAGCCAGAGACTGAGGTGGGCGGACAAGGCCTGTTAAGCTGAAACCCGATACATGCGCAGTATGTGGGGAGGATATTCCAGACAGAAGAAACAGCCTGTAGACAATCCAGGTGGGAGAAGAGCCTGCCAGTCTCCTGGGTCTGAATTGGCCAGGAAGTGTGAAGCCTAGGAGAAAGAAGGGAGGAGGAGAACCTGCAGGACACGAAGGACAGGAAGGGTTAGGCTTTGTCCTGCTGGATCTGTGGTGTGTGACACTGCGCTTGGGCGACATAGACAAATGTCTACTCATCCCAGACAGGGAACCAATAAAAATGGACCAAAGCATGGATGTCACCACGGTCTGACTTGGTGAACCAGTAAGTTTTATTGGGGTTACTTTTAGGAATGGGAGTGTGAGGTTACTTACAGGAGCAGAGATGACTCAATGACAACTCCAGTACCAAGAGCCCACCGGGGAATTAAGTGACAGTTCACAAACGGCGGGAACTGGGGATGCACTGCCCAGCCTGCAGGTGACTCAGCACCTTCAATGGAGTGTGTCTTTTGTAAGTAGCTCTGCCCAGCTCTGCTTCTCCCAGGCTGCTTCCTGGTCTAACGGTACTGGACTTGTCAGAGAGTATCCCTTAGCAATCCTTACCACCTATCCATGCTTGTGGAGAGAGGGGACTGGTCAGTTTCACAGACTTCCTGAAGCTATTTTGAGTTGTTTACCAGCAGTCTTAATGAGTTTCCCGGCAGGATAGAGGGTCTCACCTGCCCTTAGAACATGGAGTTGTTTCACCACCCTCTAAACATCTTAATGAGCTTCTCTCCAAGATGGAAGGTTTTTAGCTCAGAGGAAACCGCAGCATAGTAGCCTGCCTTGAGGGAGAACTTAGACTCCATGGCACATCAGTTGGCCATCAGAGTTGACAATGGTCAACCTGGCTCTCAACCATGACCCACTCTGCCAGGTCAGCTCATGCAGGCACAGTGGAAAATATGCCCCAGCACCCTTCCCCCAGGAGGAAAGGCAGGAAAGATCAGCCTGACGTGAAGGCACTAGTATGAATGAGGGCCCAGTCTGGCAAGATTCAGAGTGTAAATTTCCATGCACCCTACCATAAGGGACTTCCCACCCCTTCTCTGCAGAGAAAGACTATAGCTCACTGGCTTCAGCTCCCGCTGAGTCTGTATAGGACAGACAACCAGCAGCTAACAGAAATTCACGTGGGAGGGACCAGAGAAAGCCCCAACATCCTGTCTCCTCTTGTCAGCGGGGAAAGGACAGATGTCTCAGTGAGGTGCCCATGTTCCACTTGGACACGGCCTTGGTGCATAACCTAGGGCAGCCAGCAACCTCCCCAGTCTTCATGTCTTTATCTAAAAAGGGAGGCGGGTGAATGAGAAGGTCTCTGAGACCACACTTCGGTCTCATACTCCGGCCTTCTCTTTTGCTTGGGGCTGGAGAGGTCACTTTATCAGAGTCATTTGACATAGCACATCTGTGGTAGGGCTAAGGATGAGAGCTGACTTCAGAAGTAGACAGTACATTCTATCCCCAGCCCAACATTCTAAAGGTTAAGGGCTAAACAGCGGAGGAAGAAAGAAGTTAACTGGGGGATCTGGCATGTGCAGTAATCAGACACTAAAGCTGGAATTTACTTTTACCAACAAATCTCTTCGTGTGGATAGGCCAAGTGTAATTACGGGTAGTTTTTGAGACTGGCTGTTTACAGAGTGTCTACAAAGATGAAAAGAAAGAAAGGAACTCTGTTGAAACACTCTGGATGTCTCTACTGACATACTCAACCCTTTGCAATGGATGTGCTAACTCTGAAATGCTCTGCTCATTACAGTGGCCCTATGAGCATCTCTCCAGGGGACAGGTTCATTAGCTGAGTTCAATCACAATGTGCAACAGCAGGAGAGCGTTCAGTTCTTAGAGAAACTGCTTTGGACTTGGTCTCACTCCAGCCATTCTCTCCCACCATGAAGCTGCGAGACCAACTTGGTCATCCTCAAATGGTACAGCTAGCCAGTGATTTGGAGTCGTTCCATACAATGGACTAGACGTAGTCCCTCTATTTTTGCAGCTACTCTTGTGTTTTGCACATAGTAGGGACACAACCACATGAATAATGACTGGATGATAAAAACCAATCAAAGCAGAAGAGAGAGGAAGGCGCTTGCTCTCGAAAGTGGCCTCATGACCCAGACCCTTGTGTTCCTTCTAGAACAGCACACCCAGGGAGAGCACGCGTGTTAGACAGACGTGGATTTGAATTCCAGCTTCTCTCATTACTAGTTGTCAGATGTTAATTGGGCCTTTGTTTCCACCTCCACACAATGGGAGCAGCAATATCCACCCATGGTTATAGTTACGAAGGCTAAGTGCTGTTAAGTCAAAGCCCAAGACCGTGGCTGACCGATGGTACCCCTGTATTCGTTCCATGTGACCCTCAAGAGGTGCACTTTGTAGCAGTCCCTGGTGTTTCACTTGCTCTCAATCTGTCCCTGACTGAATGACAGGAGCCAGAGGGAGGTGGCCTGCACCCAGGCCTCAGTGGCTGCAGGAATCCAATCCAGTCATCCTGGCTCTCTTCCAGCCAACCTTGCCAGATGTATTTGGCTTCAGCTCGGCTCGAGGTTGCAAAGAAGTGGTTATATAACTATGTTTAAAAAAAAAAAAGAAAGAAAGAAAGAAAAGAAAAGAAAAAAAGAGCTAGCATTTACATAAAACTTATAGTTTCCAGAGCATCTTTTGCATGGATAATCTTATCTGATCCTGCAGTACCCTTGAGAAGCAGCGGAGGCCTGGACTAGAGCCCCCATTTTATGGATGGGGGAGTCATGGCTTGAGGGTTTACTTGGTTCATTCAATACCAAAATGCTGAGAGACTGTGTGAGGACTTGGACAAAGGTCTCTCATGCCTTGCCCTGGCCTTTTTCCACATGACGTCTTTATGGTCATGCTTTCATCAGTCGAAAATAGAGCAAGCCTGTGCTACATGCCAGAAAGGAGCTCAGATTCCGCAGTTAAAGGCATCAAGTTCAGAAAGTGGTTCCTTCCATTCAGTGAGGTATGATGAGAGCTATGCGGAAGACACAAGGAGAGGCAAGAAAGCCTGGAAGTCTTCCTGGAGGAGGAGAACCATCAGTCCTGTCTTTGAGACAGTGGGTGGTTGTCCAGGTAGAGAACGCTGAGCAGAAGTACTGGTGGCAGAAGCGGAAAGTGGAAAGCCAGAAGTAGGTGGAGCATCAGGCTATGCTCCCATGATACAGGTTATTTGGTCTGACTCTACCACCAGTTTCTCATCCATCTACTCATTTAATATATATTTATGATATCTGTGTGAGCCACTGCAGGAAGATGCGTGAATGTGCAAGCAGATGAAGTCCCTGAAACCATGGACTTGACCATCTCATGATGCCTACGGGCTCAGGCGGGGGGTGGGGTCTAGCGGGGAAGAGGTCAGAAAGCAGAAGGTACATGAAGAGGGCATTGTAAAAGGTTGGGCTATGTCCTCTTAGGACATAGATTTTAACCTGAAAGAGATGGCACACCTTGATAGATTTTCTGCACAGGATCAACACAGTCAAATTTCAATTTCAGAAAAATGAGCTTATAAGGTGGCTAGAGAGAATCGTCTGGACCTCCTCAAGCCAGCTAGCAAATGAGACCATTGGTGGCAAGCAAGGACTAGTCCTAAAGTCCAGCAGGATAGAAAAGAATGACTTAATTCAAGGCAGATATGGAGAGAGTATAGATGGGCCTTGCTAGCTGGTTGTCTTAGTTAGGGTTTTACTGCTGTGAACAGACAGCATGGCCAAGGCAAATCTTATAAAAGACAGCATTTAATTGGAGCTGGCTTATAGGTTCAGAGATTCAGTCCATTATCATCAAGGTGGGAGCATGGTAGCATCCAGGCAGGCATGGTGTAGGAGGAGTTGAGAGTTCTACTCCTTCATCTGAAGGCTGCTAGTGGAAGACTGACTTCCAGGCAGCTAGGATGAGGGTCTTAAGACCATGCCCACAGTGACACACCTACTTTGACAGGGCCACACCTTCTAATAGTGCCACTCCCTGGGCCAAACATACAAACCATCACATCTGGTTGTGCATGGAATGGGGAAGAGAAAGACTAGCCACTGAGTCGGAGGGTCTGGATCGAGCCCCTTGACAAGTTCATGCTATTCTCCATGGTGAGAATTCTGGGAACTGTTGGTTGAGGCAGTGTGTAGTTTTTCCTGGGGAGAGGTGAACAAAGGTCTATTCATTTAGGTAGAGAACTGACAACCAAGAAAAGTTCTGCCCAAGAGCAATCTGTGCCTTGTAAGTTTCATTATCTCCTGACTCTTAATGCACCTCTCTCCATCCTTCAGGAGTAGAGGAAAGAGATACTTATGTGGAAAATTAGAGCAAGACCTGTACCTCTGGGACAGGCTGAGTGTGAGGCATCTGGGTAACATCTGTAAGCCCCTTATCAGAAACGGCATCAGTGAATCTGCAGCCTAGTGGGGAGCCTGAAGGTTGGGGGATGCCCCAGAGGGTCAAGAGTTTTAAGATGATGATTAGTGTTTGGAAATGGGCGGTACTTTCAAGGGGAGTGGCCGGGGGGGGCAAAGAGATCACATGCCATCCCAGTGGGGTGCCCATGTTTCTTCTTGTATCGCAAAATCCTACTTAGCAAACATCCAACCATCAGGCAAGATAAAGAATCATTGGCGAAATCTTTAGTGTGAGGGGGCGGTTAAGGTTAGTGGTATGTAGGGACTGTGGCTGCTGGGGGTACTCTTGGGTCTTGCTCATCCTTCAAGGTCAATGTGAAGTCACCATGTGCTCTTCTCTTTCTTTCTCTCTCCTCTAGGTGTTTACAAAATATGGGAAGTGTTACATGTTTAACTCAGGAGAGGACGGCAAGCCTCTGCTCACCACGGTCAAGGGGGGCACGGGCAACGGGCTGGAGATCATGCTAGACATTCAGCAAGATGAGTACCTGCCCATCTGGGGAGAGACAGGTGAGCTGGGCCCAGAGACTCTGGCACTGGGTGGTGGGAAGAGATACAGGTTTCCTTCAGAAAGGCGGGTGTGAGCCGGGTGGGTTGCTCTCCAACAGAATAGATATATTCTGGCAGATGATGAGGATGTCCCTAGCATGGTTATGCCTCTGGTTCCCTCAAATGCCTCCAGATGGAGCAGATAAAGAATGTGAGTACCAGAGAGGGAGGGAAGGTATGGAGGAAGGATCAGGTGTGGTTGGTTGGGTGAATGAGTGGCTTGATTTGGGAGAAGGGAGTGGAATGGACCAGCATGTTCCTCTCTCAGCCATGCCAAATACCAGATCAAAGGAGGAAGACCAATGAAAAGAATACCAGTATATGCCTGAGGACAAGTGGAGGAGGCTATGAGGTGTTGGGAAATCAATGGACATGGGCCTAGGGACATGGCACCGTGCCATTGCAAGGCCCTCGGGTCTTGTGTGTGCCTGTTTCAAGCATTCATTCTTTTTATTCTGTAGTATATCATTAGCAGTCAAAGGCTGTTACAGGGGAAAGACTAAGTCGTTGATCACAAAGACGAAGAAATGCAGCATGGTAGAAGAGGGAACGCAGAAAGGGAACCCTGTATCCACAGGGTATTTGAATGGGATCTTGAGATCACCCTGAATCATCTGGGTGAGACTAATGCCATCACACAGGTGTCCGTAAGAGGGGCATAGGAAGGTCAGTCAGAGGAAGAAGCAATGTGATATGCCATAAGCCAAGGAATTCAGGAAGCCTCTAGAACTGTACCAGAAAGAGAACATCTAGATATGTCCAAGAATAATAGCCAGAGATAAATGAGATCCACATCATAGAGATAACACACACCTGGCCTCAGTGACTCTTCTTAGACATGGAGCGAGATTCCATAATCATGTTCTTGTATTCCCCACTCTGAAACTCCTTCACCTGAGCCCCCATCATTCAAATTGCCCTCAGCGTTGTCTTTTATGATCCTACTCGTATGGCCCATTACACCCCACTTAAAGCATTCAACTTCTTTCCTAATCCAAAGACCTAAAGTCCACATCCCACCAACAACCAGCCTGGTCCTACTCATCCCAGCACTACCCTGCTCCCTGGTGCCAACTTCTCTCTTAGTCACTGTTCTATCACTGTGCAGAGATACCATGACCACCACAACTCTTAGAAAAGAAAAGCATCTCGTTAGGGCTGGCTTACCGTCTTAGAGATTTAGTCCATTGATATCATAGCAGGAAGCATGGCAGCAGCGGTTCTGGCAGACATGGTGCTCGGAGAGTCCTTTATCCAAATCTGCAGGAAACAGGAAGAGAGAGCCACTGCCTTCCCTCCATAGCATACTTCCTCCTGCAAACCCATGCCTCCTAAATCCTTATTAGTCCCATTCCCTGAAGAGTAAACATTTACAAATACGAGCCCATGGGGGGGGCACTCTTACTCAAACCATCACAAAGATTGCTGCTGGGAGAGTGAGATGAACCTTCAGGGACCACTACAGAAGAGAGAGTAGAGAGTAGATCCAACAGAAGGGAGAACTGAGCCTTCAGGCTGGAGCTGGGGAAAGGAGAGAGGCCAGAAAGCCCTGACGAGGTTTTGCTGCCCCACCGTAGGATTGCACCCATTAAGGAATAGCCTGAGACCCATCTTCTTCATAGCCCTACCTTGCAGCTCCCAAGGCAGGAGGTTTTCCACCCTGAGGATGGCCCGCACTTTGATGACAAGCACTCTCCCACAGCAGAACTCTCTCCTGCTCCCCAGCACCTCTCATTGGAGTGCCCTGATGGGGAGAAGTGACCGTGGCCATTGACTGTAACCACAGGATGGCTACGTCTCAGTGGCCACATGATGGCCACAGCTGAGACATTAAACCTCCCTATCCCACGTGACTCGAAGCAGGATGAAGTCTGTTTCCACTCAGCTCTGATGTCCCTGAGCTGGTCATCTTGACCCTGGCTGTTTAGAACATTCTGAGGCCAGGCTGAATATTTGGACCATGAGTCTTCTAACCTCCTAGCCCTGAGTCCTGCAGGTCGGTTCCCAAAGGGTATCATTTCTCGCAGATGCCAAGACATTTCTGCTTATTAAGAACTAGAGAAATCAAATGAATAATGAAACCCTGCCTAAGCAGAGGTTAGCTGTGTCCTCCCATGGTAAGTTGGGTGGTGCTATCCTGATTCCTTGATTCAGAAAGAGAAGCACATGCACAGACAACTCACACACAACGTCAGGCCCTCCACCACAGACATCCTCATGCAGCCCAGCTCCCTCTATCCACAGGACCTTGAACCTGAATACCAGTTACTCATAGAAAGGACTCTGCTGACAGAGGGCTTTGCCACCAGAGCCACCTAGGAAGTCGGCAGCCTACCTCCATAGCCCTAAGTGATAAATGAACCACATAGGTCTTCTGGGCTGTGCCAAAGTGCTTGCTTTCCTGAGGCCCAAAGTGAAGCAATGATGTGTTTGACATCATGTGATAAGTCCACAGCCAAGCCATCCATGTTCTGACCCAGGCTTGACCATGATGCTCCTAAGTGAGACGAAGAGCAAGCCCCATATCTAGCATGGTGCAGGGATTGGGTTATTGTCCAAGATGCAGGAGTTGCAAGTCAAAGGCTGTGTCTTTTTAGAAGCAGATTAACTCAATCTTGCTCTTGCCAGGAGTTCTCTTTTGAGGCTGGATATTTGGGAAAACCACCTAGCAGCAACTTGAGGCTCCACAGATAATGGGTATAAGGTAGGTGAGGGGCAAAAAAAAAAAAATCTAGTTAGAGAATAAACTGATCAGCACTATGCGGTAGAACTTCTTGGAATCCAGAGACTGTTCCCTGTGCTGTTCAGTATGTTATCTGCGGCTAGGGAAAATGAGGAACTAAAATTTTAATATTACCTTTTTAATATATTAATGTAAAGCTAAATAGCCCCAAGGGCCTTGTGCTACCATATTGTGGAGCAGTTAGCATATTGGAGTACAGCTTCATCAAGCTCTGGTTGGTTCTGTTCATTCTTGTCTCCATAGCCACCTCTCACATTCCTCTGCCCCACCCCACCTTAGCCCTTCCCCTCACTGTGGCCTTGAGTGGCAGGCAGAGTTCCTTGTGCTCACTAAAGACCGTTGAGACTAAGTCCCTTCCCCAAGGCCACGGGTTAGAACTCCTGAAGTCTTATGTCAGACCTTACTCCACTGTATGTTTCTTCAGGCTGAGAAGCCACTGAGTAATAACTGCCTCTGAGAGACACTGATCACTTATTATTACAGTAAGTTGCTTATTTCCTGGGTGAGTCCCACATGGGCAGACTCACTGAAGGATGGCAGATGAGCTTCAGTAGGAAGGGACACTTGTCTGTGAAGCTGCCTGAGTAGGAACAGGTACCAAACTGCTTGACTGTTGGTTCTGAGGTCTGTGAGCAACAGCTGCCACAACCATCCAGAAACAACCTTCCTCCATGAACGTCTTACTTCTCAATTCCTGGAGGAAGAATCCCAGGTCCCTATGGAAAATACTTGGGTGATGATGGAGGAAAAAAGAAATGTGACTGCTGGGGGAGTTGCCACAGTGACTCCGGAAGGAATAGCCACAGTGACTGCTGGGGGAGTGGCTACAGTGACTCCTGGGGAGTGGCCATAGTGATTGCTGAGGGAGTGGCCACAGGTGGCTTGATGACCCAGACGGTAATAAAACAGAGAAAACAGCATTCGGTCAACCAGACCCAAGATCAACTCTAGCCCTTCCATTTCTAGCTGTGTGTCATGGAACAAGTTGAGGAACTTCAATTTCCTCATCTGCAAAGCAGAGATGAGTAAAAACTGAAATCCACCGGCCAGTTGTGGATGGCTGAAGGCCTCAGAGGAGAGCATTCCTCCCATACCACAAGAAAGAACAACCTAGAGATCCCACAACTGTTGCAGGGGTCCTGAATGCCCTTCATATCTGAGAGCCCTTGTCTTTCCTTGTGGACAGCTTCCTTCTCAGAAAATAAAAGAAGCAAAGAGGGGGGGATGGAGGGCCCTCTTCTGAGTGTAATTTCAATGAATGGGAGGGCACAAGATTGGCAGACCACTATCAACACATGTAATGTATTAGGAAAAGGCAGCCCGTGTAGCCTCGTGCTTAGTAAATAGACAGTAACTCCATGAAAATGATCACAAATGTCCCTTCCACCCGGCTACTAATGGCCCACATTAAGGAGCCCAGGGCATCAAACATCTCTATGTGGGGCACCCTGTCAAATCTCCCGTTTTGATGTTGCCTGTGAACCTAGACAGGGTGTCCCAAAAGGGGTTCTGTGGAGCATCAGAAGTTTGGAACTTTACATGTTCTGCATATAAAAAGGATCTGGGGTCAGTAAGGAATCTAGGGAGCCCTGGGTAGACTGTGCGAGGCACCTTTATTCATCACAGGGACTCTTTAATATGCCACATCATGAATCTCCAAGACAGAATATTGTACGCAGCATTTATTTTCTAAATGCCTTTGGCCATGGAAACCTCCTTTGCTATAAAGGAACTCACAAAATATACTTCTGGAAAAAGCCATCCCAGACCAGAGAAGTACAGATTTCATGGCCAGAGTTTTCTAACGGAAATTAAATTGAAGACAGGTGGGAGGTTGTTAAAAATGAAACTCTGTGTAGATACCTCTGAGTCACTTCAAAGATAAAAGAAATAGGCAGTGGGTTATCTGGGTTGCACATGAGAGGAACCTGAATCAAACAAGCTGAGGCATCAAAAGAATTGTATTGCCCTCAGAATCTGAGACATGCTTCAACAATCAGCCAGCGGGAGGACAAGGCTGCAGCTCAGAGAATGCTGGGACCAAGAGTACCTGTACCCTAGATGTTCTTACCTGCCTTATCTCCAAATCCTCGCCCTTCACCCTCACTAGACACAGGCTTTTTCTGTTCATATATGTATCAATGTGGCTCTTAATAGTCACTAAGATTTTTATGTTTCAGATCCTACCACATCAGCCAAACTACTCTGATTGCACCACTGATCTTCCCATTAAAAAATACAAACAAAAAAAGAGACAAAGAAAGTAATTATTGGCCCACCTGAATTGAGTGACCCAACCCTGGACCAATCAGCAGTGAGTAGGGGAGTACCTTACCAGTGGAGACTGCAACAGACTCTGGCAAAGATGGATGAGGGGTGGGAAGTGAGTCCTATGGAGAACTGTGCTGATGATGGAGGAGGTGGGCCAGGGCAAGAGCTGAGACGGGCTGAGTCTGAAGAAATAAGAGTCTGTGCTTAGGGAGTTTCAGCTCTAAGTGCATGTGCTCAAAGACCAGAGAGATGACAACCATGCGCCCTCTTCCTAGATCTTCTCTCATTCGTTTTGATGCAAAATACACTGTTGTAATCAAATATAATCTGCTTTGATTTCCCCAAATCCTAGTGTTAGGTATGCATGCATGTGATATTATATCAGATATATTTCTGAGCAGAGGAATTATTTTTGAAAGCTGTTCTGTAGCACGGAAAAGCCAGCCCTCATTATCCCTTGGGTCCTACCCACTTCTAATGCCTCCTTCGTTGATTTGACTTTGAATATACTGGCTTACCTTGATGCTTCGGGAATATTCCAGGACTGTCTTCTTTCAGAGGATCTGTATTTGCTATTCCCTTTGCTTATAATCCATTACTCAGATACCTACCTACATGGCTAATTGCCTCCTCTGCCGAGTTTTTGATCAGTTATCATCTACTGGGTGGAACCTAAATATCTTGGGCACTGTTTTTAAAATTGTGACACTCCCTCCCCTACATTTCTCTCACCTATTCAACTAGTCCTTGCATTCGTGGTGTATCCTGCCTTCAAGTATGCTACATTTTGGGGGGAGTGTGGGGGATGGGAAAGGACTGTCCCTTCCTAGTAAAACATAAGCCCTTAGAGATCTTGGACCTTATGGGGCAGTAAATATTTGTTGATGGAGAAAAAAATTTACTTGAGTTATTCATACTTCCAGAGCCAACATGGAGAAGATACGAGCATTAACGATCAGCTACTATATTCCACAAACATCCTGTCTCATGACCTGTTCTTGATCCCCTGGTAGTGAGGTATTACAGTGCCCAGTGAAAGGTGAAGAAACTGGGTCCCAGAGAGGTTGAGTGAACTCCCCAAGGGCTGCCTAGTTAAGTGGACAAAGTAGCTGAATTAAGCTTAAAATCATATCAGAAGCCCAGTGCAGCAATGCCCCATCCACCAAAAGCCTTTACTGTACAAATTATCACTGTGAAAGTGCTGCTGAGAAACTAGCTCAGGAGGCATGGCTAGGGTGATGTCTCTGGAAAATGAATGACACATGGTGATAGGCCTGCTTAGCCCCCTTTGCTATCGGCTCCTCTTGTCTTTCTGAGTGGAGTCATTATGTTGAAGGAAGCATTTAGCATGCTCCCCACATAGAAAAGAGATGAGAGCAGAGCTTCTCTGGTTTTTCTGGAGATGGAAGTACCAGTCTGTTTCTCCCCCTTGCTCCCAATGGCCAACCCTAGTTCTCTCTGAGAAACCTGGAGGTTCAAGGGAACCCAGTTTGATGCCTACTGGATGGAAGGCTGGTGATATGGATTTGTCAATAAAGTGCTTGCCTTGCAAGTGTGACAAACCAGGTTTGATACCCAGACACTATATAAAAACATTGGGTGTGCTATCGTAAGTCTATCATCCCAGAGATAAAAGAGATGAGAAGCTGAGATAGGCATATCCCTGGAAGCTTGGAGTAGCCAGCTAGACTCACTTCATCTATGTGGGGATGTTTACAGCCAATGAGAGACCCTATATCATCTAAAAGGTAGAAAGTTCCTGAGGCACAACACTGGAAGTTGTCCTCAGACCTCCACATGTGAAGCCACATACACACCATACACAGGCTAAAATATCAAAACCAAGCATTAGAGGGGAAGTGAAGGTTACTGATATGAATATGGTAGCTGGTTGGGTCTATGGCTGTGTCTGTTGCCTGGAGCAGCCCTGTATTATCCCCCTCCAGATGGAATGGAGAAAGGAACTCCCAACAGATCTTGGGAGCAGCTGAACCTCAGGACAGCTGCCAATGGAGACTTCCGTATATGCACAGTAGGCAGAATCCTATTTATGAGACACTCCCTCTCAAAGCCTTCCCAAAGGACAATGAAGAAATTTTCTTCAGTAAACTCACAAGGACAATGTCAGGTGGAGAGACTGCTGGTGACTGACTTGAACTTTGACTAAACAAATCAACTAGGAACCCCATCATAACCACCACAGAACCCCAAAATAACCCAGTGACCCAAAAAAAAACCCCACAGATTTATCTCTCCCATCCCGGAAGGTGACACTGAAGAAGATGGTCTGGACTTGAGGTGATCAGGCCCAGCAGACAACAGAGTGAGGTGCTAAATGGGAAACTGCACGAGGAATCGAAATCCTACTTACTGAGAAGGGGACTCTCAGCCAGGCTTATCTCCTGCAGTCACTCCTCACAGAGGTCTGCGGATCCCTGCAAGCTAAAGGAACTCAGACATCATGACATAGTTAGCTCCGTGCCTGTGCGACATCTCTCGACAAGGCCCTAAACCTACACAAGGAAACTCTATGAGCTTTAAGTATCCTTTAAGCATGAAGGGACAAAGAGAGCCAGGCATATGAGAGATGCCACTAACTTAAGGACCTGACAGCAAACAAACAAAAACGAGCGAGCTGGATAGTATTGCTAACAGCACAAGCTGTAGAGCCAGACTGCTGGGGTTCAAATCCCTGCTATGCTGCTTCCCAGCTGTGTGGCCTGAGGTGAGCTATTTAACTTCTCTGGGCATATTTTATCCCCTCTAGATTGGGAATGACAGTATATACTCTGTTTTGTTGTTAGATCAGTTGAAATATGAGTTAATACAAATGATGGGTTTGGAAAAGTGCTTTGGTCCTATTAAGTAACATATAGTATTTAATAAATGAAAACATAAATACACAAACAGACAGAAGCATCAAAATGATTTAATTAGCATCCTTGGGAGAGAGGAGAAGCAGTACCACATCCACAGATGCACAGGGTGATAGTAAAGCAGGGCATTTGGGGAGGAAGAAGAAAAAGTGAAAATTAAAACATGATTGCATATATTAAAACGCAATCTGTAAAGGGGCTGGAATTTAGTTAGCAATTCTACCCCAGAAGTGAAAATTACAAGACCAACAGATGTAAATGGGAGAGGAGAAAAACATGAAAATTAAGGAATCAATTCAGAAAAATCCAGCATCTCTATAGTGGGAGCTCTAGAATGACAGAACCGAAGGACCGGGAGGGACACATAGGGAAGAAACTGATGCTGCCCATCCTCAGCTGAAGGACATGACCGGCCAGGCTGCAAGATCACCAAGTCCTGCCTGCGGTGGTGACAAAGCCCATAGGCCAAGATACAAACTTGCAAAATCTAGACTGGAGGGAAAAAAAAATGGTTGTCTTCCTGGGTTCTAGAATCAGATGTCAGAACTACGCACAGGAGGTGGGGCATTTCTGGAGGTGAGGTCATCACCCTTCTTGTCCAATACAGAATTCTACATTCTGCAGATTGTAAGGGTGACTCGAGGGGAGAACTGGGTTTCAGAACAACTCGTGTCTCGGGTGGCTCCTTCTAGACATTACCGAAGGGTGAGAGAGAAGGAAGCCGGAGAGAGAAGATCCAGTGAGGGTCTGGAAACAGAGAGCCTTGCCGAAAGTGAATTCCAGGTATGAATGGAGAAAAGGGGGCAGGCATGAGGAGAGAGCTGTGAGTCCAAAACACAGCTGGCCGCTATGGGCTCTGGGAGGGACTATTTGTGGATCTGCCCGCTGTCCTGAAAGGCATTTCAGAGTTCTGCTCCCAGGGCAGGGTTCCAGGAAGAAGAATGAGACAAATTCTCGAGCAAAACATCAGGCTACACAAAACCAAACGACTGAGATCGCAAATGGGGCTGGGGAGATGGCTCAGTGGGTAGAGCACTTCCTTGGAAAGCATGAGAACCTAAGTTCAGATCCCCTGCACCCAAATAAAAAGCTGACACGGTGGTGTGTGACTATAATCTCAGCAGCAGCAGGATGAGAGGTGGGGACAGGTGGGCCCCTGAAACTCAGTAGTCATGACCATTTGATAAAGTTCCAGGCCAGTGAGAGACTTTGTCTCAAACACAAGGTCTCAAACCTAGCTAAGAAATAATACCTGACGTTGTCCTCTGACCTGCACACGTGTGCCATCCATCTATCCACACACGTGTTCCCCCCCCCCCCCACACACACAAGAGCAACAACACACGCCTTTCTGTGTTATAAGGCTGATCTATGACTATTTGTAGAGTTCTAATTATGTAAAAGCTAAATACCAATTGAACCAAAATATATACCTATATTCTGAGGGTGCCTAGAAGGCAAGTATAGGTAGGCATTCCAGGTAAGAAGCCCATGTGCACTCATCCTCCACAGTGAGAACTCAGGAGCAAGCATGTCCAAGTTGTACCACGAAGAAATGACAGGCAAGCAGTTGTTGCCCGTGAAGCAGGAACACAGAAAAGACAGCTCAGTGAGCATCAAGTCAGTGCCTTAGAGGGGCGGCCTTTAGTGGGATATAGAGTGCAGAGATGGATCAGGAAACATGATTTTCATTCAGTGCCTTGAAGCACCACTTAGCTTTTAAAATTATGTACATAGACTGCTTTGATGAATATAAAAGTTAAATTAAAAATAACCATAAATTTTTACCATAGCTGGGAGGCCTGAGCAGCCATCAGGGAAAGCGCAGTTCCTACCCCCACACCCACCCCATTACAAATGGGACACAGCAAGAACGAGACTGAGGTTGCCATGGTTTCTCCAGCATCTCTGGCTCCCAGTAAAAACTCTTGTCATGGTGCCAGGTCCTAAGGACTTCCCAAGAATGAGAGGCAGCGGCTCCGGCCTGAATTCTGAGTGGAGTCCAGAGCACAGTGACACGTAGCCACCAGCTGAGATGCCCTGCTTGTGCTTGGAGAAGGGCTTTGTGCTGGGTAGGCATCTCCACAGGTGCCTGTAAATTAGATACACCGTTGAGAGGCAGGCAGCTATGGAGCAACCTGATTTTTATCATGCTGGAGACCTGCTAAGCGTGGTGCAGAAAGTGTATATGATCTTGTTAGAGGGCCCAGCCAGCAGCCCAAAGAGAATACCTAGGGAGCTGAGGGAAGAGACCTACTCTTGGTGATGGTGTCTCCTGTCTAGGGAACCTTCATTGAACACCCACTGTGTGCTCAGGCTCCTAAGGAATACAGGTGGAAGTCCAGGCTGGGTTTTAAGAGTACACAAGCTAGGGACTCTCTGGGGAAATCCACATACGATTCTGTCACAGTTAGACACAATGTGCTGTTGGGTGCTATGATCACTTGAATAGAAACAGAGAACAAGGAAGGAGGAGGCAATGGCTCCAGAAGGGAGGAGAAGCGCATCGAAGGGGAGCTGTGCAGAAGAGATGACCTTGGCTCTTCCATTTGCTAGGCACGGGAGTCAGAGGAGGCTATAGGGTTATGGGTTGCTGACATCTCAAGTACAGGAAGAGGAAAGTCAAGATCAGCCCAGAGTGTGCTAAGCTAGCTTCTAGGTAGAAGCCAAACCATTTGGTAACTGGTCTGGTGTGTTTTGCTAAAATGTAGATGTGCCGCAGTTAAAAGCATTTTTAGCTCTTCCAGAAGAACCAAGTTCTGTCCCTAGCATCCATGTTGAGGTGTTCACAGCTGCCTGTAACTCACAGGTGATGCAACACCCTCCTCTGATATCAGCACACACATGCGCACGTGCACACACACACACACACACACACACACACACGATAATAATTATTATGACAGTTATTATTAATGTGGATCTAGAAGTCAGTCCTCACCCAGAACCCTAGGCTAAGCTGGAAGCTTGTTAGACATGCAGAATCTCAGGGCATGCCCTGAATCCTCAGTGTACCTGAGAGGACTCACAGAAGATATTCAGGAAGCTCAGGCCTAGACTACTGTTTCCCACCGCGCAGAGGCCTAAAGATGCTCTCTTAACAGCAAAATGCTTCTCCTTATCAAATAATATTAAAAACAATTATCATATTATCACCATATATTTCCCTGCTTTTTACATTCACTGCTTGGGGAAATAGTCAAAGAAGGTTGCTATGAATTCTGTAACACTTAGTATGGACCTGGAATTTTGTACATTGATCAGTCAATATGCTACAAGATCCATTCAGCAACCTCATCAAAGCTGACTTCTGCTGTCAACATTTATATGAATGGAATCCTATTCATCCACCAACTGCCTCTGTACAGAGACACAGGTCTCCCCAGTGGGTTTTCAAAGGTGGTGTCTCCCAAACGCCGGTCACCCAACCTGGTGATTAGCCTTCTTATCAAGTAATTGATAATCTCTGAGTCCAAATGCCCTAGGGAAACAAGTTATATATTTTTTAAATCCTTGGGTTAAATTTTTTCTTAATGAAACTGAACCAAACCTGGAGCATTCACTGATCCCTGCTTTGCAAAGATTCTGTTTAGCAGAAACAAAAGTATAGCCACACTACTTGGTTGCCTGACCAAGATTTAACATTCCCGTCTCCTTCCCCAACATGGATGCCTGGGCCTATTATAGAAGGTGCTGTTTGATCCTGTGACACACACAAGGAAATTCTAGCCCCTTCACAGGTTAGTGCATTTAACAGCTACCAGGAAGCAAGTCTCACTCATGGTCCTGGCTAAGAAGCACTGAAACCAGGATTGGCATCCATGTCTGACTGAGTCTACATTGGTTCTTTCCATTTCAAAATGAGAAATGAATCCGGCTGGAGAGATGGCTCTCCATTAAGAGCTCTTGCAAAGGACCTGAGAGTGGTTCCTTGCACCTACATTGGGCTGCTCACTAGCTGTTCCTTATGGCTTCTGTGAGCACCTGCACACGTGTTAGAGAGAAAGAGAAGGGGAGAGGGAGAGAGAGGTGGGAGGGAGAGAGGCAGAGGGAGACATACACAGAAATAAAAGACAAGGAAGGAAGGAAGGAAGGAAGGAAGGAAGGAAGGAAGGAAGGAAGGAAGGAAGGAAGGAAGGAGAGAAAAGAAAACTGTATTTAAGCAAATTGCTTTGGGTTCAACAAAGTGTCATATTTTTCCTACAGGATTTCCTAGAGTAATTAAAATATTAGTGTGTTCAAAGACTCCTCAGGAGGGGCTGGAGCTTGCAGCTTTCTTGTCGTCCCTCGACAGCACCTCCCCAAGCTCCACCTAATGTTTGGCTGTGGGTCTCCACATCTGTTTCAGTCAGCTGCTGGGTGGAGCCTCTCAGAGGAGAGTTATGCTAGGCTCCTGTCTGCACAACCACAGCAGAGTACCATTAATACTGTCCGAGACTGGTTCTTACCCATGGAATGGGTCTCAAGCTGGGCCAGCCATTGGTTGGCCATTCCCTCAGTCTCTGTCCCGACACTTCTTGTAGGCAGGACAGATTTTGGGTGGAAGGTTTTATGGGTGGGGTTGGTGTCCTTACCCCTCCACTGGGCGTCCTGCTCAGGTTACTTTCATATGACACTCAGGACTACCAGCCCTGGGGCGACACTGCCCGTAGGAAGCTTGGGTCCTCCCACATCAATCATCAATCAAGAAAATTCCCCCGCTTGACCAGAAGTCAATTCACAGAAACACGTGTGATTAAGATTCTTTCTTCCCAGCCGACTCTCGAGTGTGTCAAGTTGACATAAAAGCCAGCCAGAACAGGGCTGAACACCCAGCCTGAGACTTCTCTCCTACCGGTTTTCTCTCTGACCCACCATTCCCTGCCTGCCTCCTCAACTAGCTGCCGGAAGGCAAGAGAAAATCCACCAGTCTGAGCCGCCAACAACTCTCCAGGTCAGAGAGTAGTTGGGAGGCGAGGCCTAGTGGTGAGCAGCAGCCTTCTTGCAGGGACCCTCTAGCATGCCATCCTCCTGTCTCAAGCTGCCCTTGGAGCTACCCCGCCCCAACATAGTCACTGTAATAAAGTCAGTTTGTCCAGAACAAGATCGCTTTGTAGCGACACATCCCTTGCCTGAGCCTAGAAAAATTCCCTCCGCTTTTCGGAGCCCGCTCGCTCGCTCGCGCTTTTCTTCCTCCTTCTCTCCAGTGCTTATTGCCTCCCCCTGTTTCCTGTAATTTGCAGAGATTAAAGATTTAAGCTTCTTTTATTGCTGTGTACTTTCCCTGCCCCATTATGCATTCTGCCCATCGCTCCTGCCTTCTCCCCGCAGAGCTCCCAAATCCATTCTGCGTGCAAAGAAAGCACCTCCCCAGGTAAACCTCACCTTGTGTATGCCAGGTCATGCTCCCAGAGAAGGCTGGCAGAGCCTGGCTTCTGCAGGCTGAAGTCCGCCCCACCATTCTCCTTGTGATTCAGCACGAATCATTCATGTTCAGTTATCTGGGATTCAGCTCCTCCCCAGTTAGCATGGGCTCCTAGCACCATGCTAGGGTGTATGGGGGGGGGGGGGGCTTCCTTTTATTTCACTGCTCCGTCACACTTTCCACCTCTGGGGCTTTGAATCCTGGTGTTCAAGGATATGTAAACAAAACCCTCACAGCACTAGAGGCCCTGCATCTTGGAAGGAGGTAGTGTTGTAGTGTTTGGAGGTGTAAGCACCTGTAGGGTGCCACCCTAGGCAGTCACCCTGGGTCCCTGCTCAGAAGGGCCACCAGCTCAATGTGATGCTGTCATTACTACCTGGGAATTCTCGGAATAATTTTTGTTTGGAATTTATTTTTATAAGTATATGTGGGCATCCTAAGGTTTTTACAGTGGTTTTCAACAAGGGGCCCACGTGGGCATTTTGTTCTGTGCACGAAGTCCCAGATACTGTTCTCATTGTGACTGTTATGTAGGCCGTTCTGCCTGTGGTCTCAGCCCTGGCGTTTCCCTGTTCCTCCAGAGCCTGGGGTGGGTGCATCAGGTCGCAGAACAGGGAACAGAAAGCACATGTGGAGGTTAGGCCCTCATTGGTTTGTTCATTCAACGTTTATGGAACTCTGCTCTGTGTCAGCCCTGTGCTGTGGGAATTGGGGGTCTGACAGTGAAAAAAAATGCCTGTCCTTCATTCCCCATTCAGACCCCCAGAGCTACATGGTACCAACTCACCTGAATGAAACACATTCATCAGGAGGTAGAAAAAAAATGCTGGATTAAAAATCAAGAGACTTGACTGAAGTTCTGGCTGTGCTCTTGCCTTGCCATGTGACCTTGGGGAAGTCATTTCCTCTCTGGATTCTATCACTGTTTCTCCAAATGTGGCTCAGGTGACCTGTAACAGAATTCCCGGAAATGAAGGTTCCTGGCTCTTCCCGTAATGCCTGAATCCGAATTTCTAGTGATAGATGCTAGGTATCACA
>JADRCD010238659.1:0-63376 GCA_019843815.1 Montemys delectorum
ACACACACACACCTCTAGATTCCCTGTGAGAAAATATAGTATTTGTCTTTCTCCATTATGATCTCTTGGCCCACCTCTCTTGCTTTTATCCATCTTTTGGCTCCCTAAAAGTAACCCTCCAGATAAAAGGAGAAAACAGGCAGGGATGTTTAAGTGGTGAGAGGGACAGGGAGGTAGAGTGGAAGAGGGAGTATGTACACAGGAGGATAACACTAAGGGTGTTTGAACAGGACACCAGCTGGTCTTCAGCTGGGCTTAAAGGATTGTCTAGGTCTGGAGAGTTGGTTCAGTGTTTAAAAATCATTTGTTGCTCATGTAGAAGACTCAGGTTCGATTTCCAGCATCCACATGGCAGCTCACACCTGTCTGAAACTCCAGCCCCAGGGGATTTGAAACACTCTTCTGACCTGTAGGCACGTATGTGGCACACACACATACATTCAGGCAAAACATGAATACATTTAAAATAATAAAGCAAATACATTTAGAAAATTAAAAGAGATGTGGCACCAAGCTTGGTGATCTGTCTGCCTAATTTTTCTTTCTTATAAAAGAGTTTAATAGGAGCTTCTTCACAAAGGGGATGATATTTCTCCCTGAAGCCATAGCTCAGTGCCAGTTACAGAATATCTCCACTTGAGCTGTTGGTCAGGAGTGTCTCAGAGATCTCAAGTCACTGATCTTGTTGCCCAATAGAACTCGATAAATAGATCCTATTATGACATACTTTTGTCACAGGACACGGGAAAAGGAAACTAGTAGTAAAATGGTAGTATCAGACTATCCTCTAAATTGATATGTGAGGACTAGCGTGGCTCTCAAACCTTGACAGAGAAGTTTGTGTAGTGGACAGCGTTTAGTGTAGGAAGATATTGACAACTGATTTCTGGGAGAGAAAAAGTCAGTTTTCTTTAAGTATGTGGACCCTGGTAGGTGGACCTAGGAGGAGGTAAGAGGAGAATTGGGAACGTAAATAAGATCAAAAGACATATGCATATATAATTCTCAAATATTTAATAGAAATACATTTTAAAAGTATCCCCTCTATATTAATGATATATAAAAATACATACGCTTAGTGTCTGTATTTACATATACATGTATTTAAACCTGTCTTCTGCATAGGAGAGAAAAATGTGCACTTCTGGTCTGAGACTGGCTCATCTTAACACCATCGTCAGTCCTATTTCACTCCAGATGACATGATCTTGTTCTTTTCTGCTGAAAAAAAAACTATGCATGCCACATTTCTTTACTTACTTAATGGATAGCTAGGCAGTATACACAATATACACAATATCCAGCACACATATGCAAGTGTAGCATGGTAACAGAGTGTAGACTCAACGGGGATCATGTGAATCATGCAACAGCACTCATGTATGTGCAAGTGTGACATGGTAACTTAGACAGCAGGCTCAGCAGGGATCGAGAGCTCGTGTTTCTTCAAGGAAGAGAAAGTGTTTTCTTCAGAAGTCCAGCTCAAAGTCTCAGTTATTCCTTTAGGAGTAGAATTCCCAAGTCAGGCTCTCAGCTGCCACTCTCTCTATGGTGTAGACTTAGGTGGAACATGGCAACTCCGACTAAGTCAGGCTTCTCCCAGTCAAGGTGTGAAGGTCATTGTTAGCCTGTTTACTGAGTTGTATGGAATGGAAGTGGTTCTTTGGTTTCTTGTGTGCAGGGTCTGACACTTGGTCTTTAGATTCCAGAAGGTCTTGGCTGGGTGAAGCTTTCGTCTCTTTTTCTTCTCTGTGTGTGGTGTACTTGTGTCTATATGTGTTCATGTGTGAGGGCACACTTATGTATGCAAGTGTACACACATTTTGTGAAGGCCAAAGTCTGATGTCAGCTGTGGTCTTTGATAGTTTTTTATATGTGGAGGTAAGATCTCTTGTTGAACCTGGAGCTTACTCATATGGCTGGACTATCTAGCCAGTTTGCTCTATGGATCTTTTCTCCAACCCCCAAGGGCTGGAATTACATGCTGGCCACTAAGATCTCCTTGCATTCTTATGAGCTCTGGAGAGCAGATCTTTGGTCTTCACACTTAAGTAACAAGTACTTTACCCATTGAGCCGTCTCCCTAACCCTCAGCTGTGCTTTCTTGCTAAGGCTTCTGGGAAAGAAAAGAACCGCCCCCCTTGACGTCCTAGTGCTCTTTCCTCATCTGAGAACGTGGTCTCAGCTGTTGCAGAGATTCACGCCAGCTCCTGCCTTCTGTGGTCTTGCAAAATCCTGTCCACTTCCTCCTCTCCAGGATCCTGTCTTCCTTGCCAACAAATCCTGGGGTCCTGGGCTGGGTGACTACATGTGCTCAATTCCCAGGACTAAAGGCATTTCCTGGAACGTGGGGCTTCTGCTGCGAACAGTGGAAAGTCCCAGGTAAACAAAGACAGGCTGCTCCTCCCAGCTCTTGGAAAAACAGGTTTCTTTGAGTTCAAAGTCTTGTCCATATCTTCAGTATCAAAACAGGACAGAAATAGTAATTTTTTTTAAAAGGAAGGATTGAATTTTGACTATAGCATCTGTGAACGTATGAGAGTGTTTGCATGTACATGCCCATATGTTGTGTATTTGGTGTATGTATTTAAGAATGTGGCTGTGTACATATGTGTATGGAGGCCAGAAGTAAATACTCGGTATCTTTAGAGCTCTCTCCGCTTTGAGTTTCTGAGACAAGGTCGCTCTCTGTCTTGAGGTTCACTGATTCTAAGGCTGACTGGCCAATGAGCTTCAGGATCTGCCTGTATCCATCTCCTCTTTCATAGCACTGGGATTATAAGCAAGTGGCACCATGCTGTGCTTGTACAAGGGTGCCATACTCAGGCCTCCACACCTGTGGTACAGCAGTTTACTGACTGCCCCATCTTCCCAGAGAGGCCTGGGGCCACACTTGTCCCTGCCTCCCCAGTGCTGTGATTATAAGCATATGCCACTGTGCCAAGCTTGTTTTTCGTTTAAATTGGGTTCTGAAATGTAACACATATTCTACCTTCAAGAAAACAATTTACTATCCTCCCATCCCAAACTGTGTCCTTAGCACTTAACCTATGATAGGATCATTTCCATGCAAGTATTTCCAAGTTCTTATTCTGTGTTGCTGAGCTTTGACCCTTGTTTCAGGGACACTGCCTGAGGTTGGCATCTTCAGAAGAAGAATCCACTCAAAATGTATGTGAAAGTGACTTATTAGGGGAGAGTTCACAGAGAGAGTGGAAGGAATACGGAGCTTCCATCTGTCAGTACCTCCACCCTGTGCTTCCACAGAAGAGAAAAACAAAACAAAACAAAACAAAACAAAACAAATAACAAGAGAGATGAGGGGCATCTGACAGCAACCCCAGGTTTGGGTGTGTGGAGGTAGAGGACACCTTACTTCAGCAAGGGGCTCAACCCCAGAGATACTGAGCAAGGCTATATTGTCAAGTTCCTACAGAGTGGAGTGATCTCAACTCCACAGGGAAAGTCTGGAGAAAACATGAGCTACTTGTGCTGCACCACAGAAGCCAGTGTTGATGCCCCAGCTCCTATGAGTCATTGTCAAGAGGTTGACTGATGGGATGTAATGTCCTTGGCACACCACTTTGTGCTCTGACAAAGCAGGGCCTTACAATGTGAGGATGGTACTTTGACCTGGCTTGAAAGAAAACACAAAGATGGTGGTCACAGAAATGTCCCAAGGGGCGGACTTGTTCTTCCTAAGAGGCCAACAGTAGCTGACAGGGTCTCTACTGACCTCTTTGGTTTGCTTAGCTAGGCTGCATGGTCTCAATCCCATGTTCTTAAGCGCCTCATTTACATCTCTCATCACACTGAGGGAAAAGGATCACAGATCCATCTATGAGAGATCCTTGGGCTCAGAACTCAATGAGGACCAGCATTTCTATCCTGGCCACAGCCACATCATCTGCCTCTTCCATTTCTTCATCTTCAAGCCATCAGCCTGGGACAAACCTTCACTCTATAAGCTGGCCCCAGGACCCCATAAATGCCTCCTGGGAGACAGGAATCACCTCTTTCCCTATGCTTTCCAATTCTTGTCTCTTCTTCATCCAGCATCTTTATTGACATGGAGGATTCAGTGTAGATAAAATGCCACCCTCTGCCCCTTTGCATGCCCTTACCTTCCATCTGTAATCTGACCACACAAAAGGAAGAATGTTTATCTGGATGGACCTCCAGCTGAGATGCTTGTTTCCCGAGTCTTCCTGGTCCTGGCCTTGTCTTCACCTTGCAGCCTTGCAGCCTGCTTCTGACTTCATTCTGTTTCTGCTACAACCAAATGCATTCATATGTCCACCTCATCGCTCAGCTTCCACACCACAGCTTGAAACAGCAATAAAAACCCAAGATACTGGCTGATAGCCAGCATAGGACTGGAGCAGCTGAAACATACCTGGAAACCTTGAGTTTGCCAGCAGTCAATATGGGCTCACTCTAGACATGGGCCATGAAAGAACAGTGGGAGACCCAAAGAGCAGCGAGTTTCCTACCCCTCAAAGGTCAGGAGTCGAGTACCATGGACTCTGAATTATAATGAACTCCAAAGTCCAGAGGCAGCTTTCACCAAGAATAATTTCTTCTTATGTCCTCTTCCAGGGGAGTTGGTAGCAACCTGGTTTGGACAGGTTTCTCCCTGCTTCCTTACCTAAAGACAGAGTCTGTGGGTCTCCAAAGGACCCCTCCTCATTCAGCCATGGAAGGTGGATGTATAATGACTCAGTTTTAGTACCCACTTAGTTCTTAGAGTCCTGCTTCCCAGCTGATCAGGCTGCTTTGTGAGCTTTTCCACCGGAAGTCCTTAAACCACACCTTGAGAACACCTGAGAGATCTCCATAGTTTCCGGTAACCCCTGTGTGACATCGTCACTTAGATCACCGATGCCATGGCTCAGGTCTGTGGACCCAGCTTAAGTACAAACATGGCAGCAAGAGAATCATGGTGACCACTTAAGGATGTAGAGAGAGATTTTATGAGAAAACTGAGTAGACATCTCCTTAAGGAGCCTCACAGGTAGAAATTGCTCAGGCTGAATGACCACGATGGTGAAATGCGTCCTTTGCTCATTAGCATCAAACCACTTAATTTTTTTCACATATGTATTTGACTTTTAGTAAAAATGTGGGAGGAATCAGAAGCTTGGAGGTTGTATCCAGAGGCAGGTATTTTAATCTAGTATCCTGCTGGGCAGCTGCACCTGTGGCTTACTTAAAGAGTCCTGGGTTTTGAGATGCTTTAAATCTTCCCTGAAAGAAGTGAGCTCAGAAGCTGGGAGCCCAGCAGGGAGACAGCATTGTGACAGGGCAGAGTGGTTAAGTCATGCTGATCACCTCATGGAAACCTTCACCTTTCCTGAACGCAGCCCTTTTTATGTTGTTGCTTAATGGGTATCCTATTCCTAGGCTCTTAGCACATTCCAGAAAGCCAAGTTCTGTTTGTTCATCTCCCTTTCCCTAGTGATGGGGGAACTCCTCATAGTCAGGAAGCCTGGGCATTCTTTAATGTTAACTCTATCCCAGCACCATGCATCGGAGGTGATAGTTGTCACACAAGTGTTTACGGAAATAACATGCTTGAGAAGGTGAGCAGGCAAAGGTAACCTTCCATGTTGCAATTGAGGGCATGCCTTCATTTCCCTGGAGGAAGATGAGAGGAGATCGGGAGACGATAATCTCTGGGGAGCATCATGACACATGCTACAGCTTTCTTCACCCCTTCTCTGAATTCTAAGCAGTTCATGTCCCCTCATTTTTCAACTTGACCTTCCCTCCCCCTACTCAGGGTTACTGATAATGAATTGCAGCACATCACACACACACACACACACACACACACACACACACACACACGTGTGTGTGTGTGTGTGTGTGTGTGTGTTCAAGGTGAGTTCATGTGTGTGTATGGGAATGTGAAGACAGAGATCTACCTTGGATGATGCTCCTTAGGAGCATCCATTGTTTTCTTCTTTTCTTGAGACAGACACTTGAACCCTGAACTCATCTGCAGAGTGGCTGGCCACTGAACTTCAAAGATCTGGCTACGTCCACTTCCCTAGCACAGGTATTAATTACAAGTGCATGTCACTTATTCACAGCTTAATTTTTAGTAATTTTCTATACTCTCTACATGACTTATATAATGCCACAAGTAGGAAAATAATTATTGTAAAGAGTTTACTTTGGTTCATTGTTTATCGGCATCAGAGGGATTACAGGTAAGGTGTCAGCCCAGGTCCTGGCAAGAACTTGACTTTATTTAGTGTTTCTTCTTGCTGTGTCCCTGCTCTGAAATCCTTCTGCCTTCACACCCGTGAGCATATGTGGAGAAGAGGCAGATTGGTCATATGCACACTTTTTTGCTGTACCCCGCTGAGGCTTAATCCCTAAATATTTAAGGATTTCTCAGTAAGTGAATAAGAAAAATCTGTGTTCTCTTCCCACTCTGGTGGGCAATTTGCCTTTTAAAAATATTTTTTATGGTTCTATAAGCTATACCTACTCTTTTAAAAATAGGTCTGTGATGGATAGCATTAATTATCAAGTTGATGAACTGGACTCACAGGCAGATGATCCTAGCTCAAGCCTGTAGTGGGGTGGTATTGTGATGTGGGAAGATCAGTCTTAATTTTGGACAGGACCATTCTCTGTACAGGGGATCTTGGGTTGCATAAAATGTGGAAAGTAAGCTGGACACTAATTCATTTTCATCCTTGTTTCCTGACTGTGGATAGGACCAGCTCATACTGTCTTGACTTCTCTATCAAGATGAATCCTATCTAGACTTGTAAACTAAAACAAACCCCTTCTCTCTTAAGTTGCTTTTGTCAGGGCATTTTACCACATTGATAAAAAACAAACAAACTAAGAAACAGTCCGATTAAAACTTTGTCAGAAACCTCCATGTGAAGAGGCCATACTATTTCCCACGAATGAAGGTTTCTTTTTTTTTTTTAATCCATTTTTAAGCTATGTATTAATACTATTTCATTGACCTTTTAGTTTGTGTTTCTCTAAAACTAAATATATTAACCCAGAATGCCATATGTGTATTTGTTGTCTGTGAGCATGCATATATTTGAGATAGCTTCTCACTGTGTTGCCTAGGCTGGTCTGGAACTCCTGAGCTCACTCAGACAATCCTGCTTGAGCCTGCTTGAGGCTGGAATTGTAGGCATGTGCCACACCCAGCAGCCTGTGTATGAATTCTTGGGAGAAACACGGGCATGTGATACTCAGCTATTTTTATTGGTACTAAGATTTCTGTCTTAAGTTGTAGGAGTAGTTCCTTGCATTTTCTGGACACAAGTCTTTCTTAGATATATGATTCAGAGTTACTTCCTTCCAGGCATTCTCTTTAAAGTCTTTTGAAAAGTAATTGCCTTTAGTGTTTGTGAAGTTCAGTCCACGGAAGCTTCCAGAAAGCCTTTGCCTTACACCAAATCTCAAGAATCATTAGTTTTCCTCTCTGTCCTTAGTACTTAACACTCAAAACAGGGGATTCTTTAGCATGCCTGTACTGCATAGTGTGGCTTATCCCAGATGCCCAAGGGCAAATATCTCAAGTTGATCAATTATCAAGCTAGTCCAAGGCACTCACCTTCAGAGCAAAGTCATTTTTTATTGTAATGAAAATTTAAAAGGCAGTTACATTAGTTACACATATACCCAGTGACTTAATACCTGTTAGTCATACAGAACATTCAAGAAATACAAATGATTTACCCACAGCACAGTTCACATCCATAAGAAAGGCTAAGAGAGAGATGAGTAAGTGCTTGCTGTTCTTGGAAGCCTGCTTGTGAAGTTTTCTTTAAGGAAACAGATGGTTAGACAAAGCAAACTGCTAGGCCCTGGATGACCTGTGAAAAGCTCCATTTTGCTATAGCCAGTAGCCACAAGGGTTTGCAGCCTATCTGAGCAAACCCAGCTTAGGGCACAACACACGGCATGTCACATGTGGAGCTACCTCTTTAAAGCTGTCCCAGATTCTAGGCAATGGAGGAAGCTGGCAGCCAGGGAGCTGGTGACTCCTCAGCACATGAAACGTGGCCAAGTTACTCAGCTATAGATTTGTTTTTAAGATTAGTTTTATTATGTTTCCCAGGTAGGTCTTGAACTCCTAAACTCACGACCCTTCCTGCTTCAGTCTCTCCAGTGGTGGCACTTCAGGTGAGCATCAGCTTGGGAAGGGAGGGGAGGATGGACTGGCAAGTTAGGACATAGCAACCCATGGCCACGTACAAAGAAGGTTTTAATTTTGCCTTGCTATTGGTGATTAGCAAACAACTTGTTTTTGCTTGTGAGCAGGCTATCGATGTCACGAAGAGGTGAGCTCACATTGGGAGTGGCTACTGCTCATTGGCTGGACTGTGCTACAAAGTAGATTATACAACCCTCTCCCTGGACCTGCCAGATCTCTAGCTCAGGAGAAGTGTGCATGCTTGCCAGTGGGCTAACCTGGGGCCTCACTGTCCTCCTAATGACAGGGGAGTGTGAGCTCCTCCTCAGCTGGTTATGTCGCCAATCCAAATACTACTACCCATAATAGTTACTTTATGATGCAAGAACAGGCTGAGCTGAGCAAGATGAATGTGGATGTTCATGCTGGCTCACTCACTCCCTGAAACCACAATGAAACAAACAGGAGTGACATTGAGGCAGGGTTCTAGAACCATCCTTGGCTGGCTTGGCAGTCTATGGCCCATTCTTCTAGAGCTCCTGTACTCTTGCCAATGACTCAGGTGGTCCTTGCATGTCCCTCTCCTGCTTGTTCAGCCTACTAAGAGCCAACTGGACTTCAGCATCGAATGAAGTGGTGAGGTACAGAACTGCAGGAAGCCAACATATTCTATCCGTCCCTACTTGCTAAGACCATCACCAGGACAGGTAGCTGGAAGGATATTAACTGGAGGACCAGTATGTTGGCTTCCTCTGCAGGGGACATATGAAGGGACATCTTTTGCAGGATAACAGCGTTGATTCTGTCTCCATGTGTTTCAAAAATACTTGGGTGAGAGAAGTCCTTATGGGGTGGTATTCTTCATTTCTGGCTTCTCGCCCCCCACCAACCTCCTCCACATGTGGCTTTTGAGAATCACATCATAGAAGCAGAAGAGGTATAGAAAAGACTCAGAACTTAAGCCAGTCTAAACCCCTATCTTCTTCTAGCCTATGGAACTCCCTAGAAAAGACTGGGGAGAAGCAGGAGCCATTTAAATCAGTGCTTACTATTGTCTCTGGGATGCCCAACATTCCTTCTCCTCTGCTTCCCAGGACCAAGGACTGAGTTGTCTTTATTCTCAACTTCTTAACAGAGAGAAGGCATGAGATGATTGCAAGCAAGAATTCTGTCCTATATCTTCTGCAGACCTTAATGCCCGAACCCAAGACAGTGTGACAGCTCATATCACACCCCAAGAAAAGCGCCCACTTCCCATGAAAGGCAATAAAACCAAACCCATAGCTTCTACACTTCTTAATTCACAAGCTAAAGGCCATGGGCTGTTCTCATCGCTGCAAAGCATTCTTTGCTCCGGAAGCTAGCTTTGAGCCTTTTTCCCTTTTATAACTTATGCTCACCACCTGGGGCCAGCTCCAGGCTGCTGGGGACAGAAGCCAAATTAGGCAGCACACATAAGGAGACTGGGGGTTCTGAAGCTGCGATGAAGCTCAGACTGTGTGTCTATACTCTCCATGGAATGGATTCAAAGCTGCTTAGGGATCTCTGAGGCTGGGGTTTGTCAGGAACGGAGATCCCTTAGGGTGGGTTGCTGCCAAGGGCAGTCTGCTGAGCCAAGTAAAGTTTTCAAGTGAGTCCTGTACAAACACTGGCAGAGCTGAGCTTCTGAGTGGAGTGGTGTTCTGCAAGGCTCTTAATCTACACACTCATTCTGCCCCTGTGCATTCTGGAGCCTCTTGTACTCCCAGCTTCCCAGGCGCCAGGCAGCGTGCTAGGTCTGTTCTGAGAGCACGCCCTTCTCTGTGCAGCACTGGCTGTCCTGGAACTCACTCTGTAGACCAGGCTGGCCTCGAACTCAGAAGTCCGCCTGCCTCTGCCTCCCAGGTGCTGGGATTAAAGGCGTGTGCCGCCTCCCGGCCGCCCTCCACAGTTCTAACAAGAGGTTCCTGAAAGGACTCTGGAGGACTCTAGGGTCTGCCTAAGGTAGCTCTGTGGCTTCTCTCACATTTGGGCATCAGTGGGCTGATACCTGGTGTGAGGTACCTGCGGTGTGGGTTGATTAAGTGAAGGGAGGCAGAGAGAACTCACAGAAGCACATGGAGTGGGGGAGGGGCAGGGTGGAATGGGTGGAATCTGAAGCTCTATAAAATCTGACCAACACAGGAACTCTAATGTCAGAGATAAGCCAGGAAGAAGCTTCTAGAACAGTGGCTTTCAACCTTCCTAACTCTGTGATCCTTTATTATATAGTGCCTCATGTAGTGGTGACCCTCAACTATAAGATCATTTTCATTGCTATTTTATAAGTGTAATTTTCTACTGTTATGTATCATTATGTAAATATCTAAAATGCAGAATATCTGACATGTAGCCCCTGTGGAATGGTTGTTTGACACCCCCAACATATCCCACAGGCTGAGAACCATTGTTCTAGAAGTTAGCTCACAGTTCTACCTTAAGACCACTGAGGAATTCAGGTCTTTGTAGAAGCTTGGCCAGAGCAGAGTCCCTGGCCTCACAGTCCTGGCTGTGTCCTTCCTGAGATAGTCCTGCCTCTCCTGCCTGCTGAGGACAGAGGCTCAGGTAGCCCAGCACACCCTTCTCCACCCAGAATGTGGCCCCATCTTCTCTCCAGGTATCCAAATCCTGTACAGAGGGCCAGGTCTGGCTTCCCGAAGGCGCTGGGCAGAAATCAGCTCTTCTCTGCTGCAGAGCAGGGAGCATGCAGTGACCTTCATGGGATCAGGACACTGTCCCTCAGGCCTAGTAAGAGAAGCCTGAACGCTCTCATAGGTCACAAGGAGGAAGGACTAGAAACTTTAAGAAGTAGAGGATTTCTGTAAAAGGGCAAGGGGACCAAAGAACTGACTTAGAGAGTGAGCAGCTCCCCAGCCCTGGCTTCTGGGGAGTCAGCCCAGCTCCCAGGCTCCAGTCATGCTCTCCTTTGAAATGCAGCTGAATGGGGATGGCTTCTCACTCGCACTGGCCACACACACCAACACGCCACAGTACATCTACCAAGCCACAACTTTGATTCTCAGGTTTAAAGCACACCTGGCCCCAGGCCATCAAGGATAGCTAGTGTGAGAGACTCACATCCTGTGCTCCTGGCTCCAGCTCAAAACTCAGAGGTTACTGCCTCTGACTCTGACACGAAGCCTCCAGGCAGCAGCTGTGAAAAAGCAGAAAGAAACCCAGCTTCTGCGCCAGGCAGACCTGCTGGTGCTGCCAGCCATTGTGGATCAAGCAAACACTTGATGGGTGCAAATTGTCCATTAATAGATTATTCACAATGGAATTTAAGATCCTGGAGGCCCCCTTCCGAGCGCACAGATAAAGTACAATAAATACAAAGATCCCGAACCCAAGAAGCCAGGGCTGTGGGTTAGAGCCAGGTGATGCCATGTCCAGGGAGGATGGGAATAAGGGGGATGTCTGGGGGTTCTGCAGCAGGGCAAGCTGGGTGAGGGGGCCCTCTTTGAACATGGGCATCTATGGCATGATAAGAGCGCCTGGGCAGTAGAAGCCTGGCTTTGCCTGAAGCTACTCAGAAAATGGAGGGAACATGCCCAGGTCAGCAAAGTCCTCGATGTTATAGTTGCCAGTCCCCTGCGTTGGGTCGCCCGGCATGGGTAGCATGTCCTGGAGAGAAGAAGAACAGAAAGTCCCAGGGGTCAGTGACCTCACCCAGTGCCTGCCCTTGTCCCGGAGTCCAGCCTGCCACTGACTGATCCCCTTGACCATCTCTCTAGTGAGCAGGTGTTCCTTTGCACAGCTTTGTGCACAGGGCTGCTCTTCGGGGGGCTTCAACACCCTGACACCGCTGGGAACTGCTCTCCTGGGGAGTATCATGCTGAAGGTAAACAGCACTAGAATACAAACCTTTTTCTGAAGCTAAGCTAGGCTCAGGGGTGGAAAGAGCCCCATCCCCCAGCTGGGCAAGCAGAACCTACAACAGTAATTAAGACTGGACAGCCATGTGACCGCCAACCAAGCAGGAACCTGAGCGTGTGTGGCCTGTCCGGGTGATGCCACCCCAGAGTGGAAGGTCAGTTACTTTATCTGGTTCTAGTTTGCAAGACCTTAGACGACTTGCTCTGAAAGTATTAGGAGAGTTCCATAGGGCAGAAGTCCCACTGTGCTTAGTCCATGTCCCAGCCCATGTGATAAGGGTGAGAAAAGAATTCTGTGGACAAATGTGCTTGGGAAAACAAGGCACACTTCCCTACCTCCTAGAGAGCCGGGCCTCACTGATATAATAAAGGCTCTGATAAATCCTGCAAGAAAGAAACTGAATAACTTGCTTTAATTGGTGTTTCACAAAGTTATCTGGCCAAGAATTCTTTTTAGCAGGGTGAGCTTAAAGACACACTGCTAGGAAATTATGCCTTTTAGGGCCTCCCTATGAGATGAACAGTGGACAAGGGTTGGTATTTACAGTGGAAGGAGGGAGGGAAGTCATAGGGAGGGCTGGGGGGAAGGCACTTCCCTATACTAGGAAGGGAATATAGCCAGGTGGACCCCTGAGCGATACCTGGCTCTGGCTCTAGACATGGATTTGTGAAAATGACATTTGACCTAGTAGAAGAGGGTGTATGTGTGTGTGTGTGTGTGTGTGCGCGTGTGCGTGTGCGTAGCATTGACTCTTGAGGAGGAAGAATGTGACCTGAGCCTTCTACACCTTGCCTCTTCCCTGGAGCTTTGCTCTCCAGGGCAGACAGTTCTCTGAGAGTCCCCCAGAGGAGCCTGGGCTGGGTGGGCAGGCCCACCTCTAGCTGAGGGGAGTCAATGGGCATATACCTACACTTACAATGTTTCAGGACAACCTGGGAGGCTGAGCCCTGTAATGATAGGCAAGGTCATGTCCTTGTCACCAGCACACTAAGATTGATCTGTGTTAGGGATGGAGCAAGGCAAGTCTTTCGTAGTGGAGGTCTAGAGGTAGCCTTAGACCCTTAGCTTAGAGAGTTGAGCCCTGGCCCAGATGCCATGAGCTAAGGGTCTGGGGCCTAGGCAATCAAGCCCCTAGGTACCTGCAGCTCTTGGGAGGCTGTGTATATTGCCCATGGTGAGCCCTGAGGGTCTCTCGTTCTTAGATGGGCATGGGCCCTGCTCCAGGGTCAGTCCCCCTACTGTATTTGGCTCCATACCCCCCCCCCACCTGGACAACTTTGGGGGTATTATTCAGGATGCAGTCTCTCCTGTGTGAGTGCAGCTGAAAGGCTGAAGGCCCCCTGTGCCTTTCCTGTGTACCTGAAGGCTTTGACTAGGCAGGGCAGGACCTTCCTTCTATTTGTGGGCTCCCCGTACTGCAGGCTGGTGGGATCTCTTGCTGGCTACCGGGCAGGGCAGGCAGAGGTGCAGGAAGGGGCATAAGGAAGCAGAGAAGGCGCAGGTACCTACACCTACGAGAAGGCGCTGCTCGCTGGATTTACCTGGAACACTTCAGTCTGGCCAGGCTGCTGGTGGGAGTGCTGCTCACCACTCTGCTGTCCATGATGCTGGCTCTGCCACTGGGACCAGACCTCCGAGGGCCGGCCCTGGAATTGCCCACCACTCTGTCCACTCTCAGCTGAAACACCCAAAGGACAGGATACTTTAAAAAAAAAAATTCATCACGTGGTTCTGGGAACCTAAGACTGGGGGGATTATCATATTCTGTCATTTCTCCCAACGTAGTGCCACTCAAGGGCTCTACACTTCTGAACGGCACGTCCCTCCCAAACAGGCCTTCTCCTTCCTGACAGAATAAGCTGAGTGGCGAAGACTGGAGGAAGCCCTGTGAAGTGTGAGTGCATGACCAGAAAGAGTAGTTTTGTTTTTTTCAGAAGGAGCCTGTCAGTTGACTGGTGCTTCATCCTCACAGCCCTCTGTGTTCCTGTGGCTGCTCATGGTGGCCTCAAAACAGAAAATAGGAGGAATGAGAATTCTGCCTACATTATTTTGGGGACTTAGCTAAAGGATATTGAGTGTGCTCCCAAGCATGTGCATGTGTGTGTCTTTCTGCACATGTGCTGTGCTTGTCCAGTATAGAAGACGAGCTTAGTTGTTGCTCTTTCTTCACACTTGGAACCTCCTTGCCGCTCAGTCTGCAGGCAGGGCTTCCATTTCTCTTCCTGTCTCTCCTCCACTGACTCCACCACAGGGTCTTGCCGAGTCTGTTCCCTCAATGCCACATCTCAGTATAGGGCCTTCCTTTAGGCTCATTGTTCCTGCTGTGTTCTGAGTTCCACTGCCACCCACACCCAGATCCACAGGGCTCTGCTCTGTCCTCCTGGGACAGTGACACTAATACATAGCCAAGGGCTCCTCGGGTGTGGCTTCTATTCGCTTCTCTTCACGTCTTGGTAACCCTACCTACTGATGGTCCGTGGCAGCCACATGCCATCACCTCCTTTCCTCGTGCCCCTGTCCTCTTTCCTTTTTAAATAAAATCTATTAGCTCTGCTCCTGCATTTTCTTGGTTATCTCACGGTCCTAAGGAAATGTGATTGTAGGGTCTAGCCTCAGTTTGGCCTTCTCTCAGTTGGCCTCCTGCACCTGTACCCTGTCATAGATCGTATTCTTCACATCATACTGACATCCAAAGTGGAGTCACTAAGGTTAGATGTTCTATCTCAGATGAGCCAGGCTGCTCTAAAATAGTGCTTGGACTATAGGTGGCTCCAGTAAGTTCTTAAAGAAGGGGAAGAAGAGGAAGGGAGGACATAGGAAGGAGGGAAGAGGGAGAAAGGAGACAGGAGGAAGGAAGAGAAAGGGAAGGAGAGATGAGAGGGAGAAAGGGAGAAAAAAAGGGGGAAGGGATGGGAAAGAGGAGTGAGATGGAAGAGTGCAGGCATGCTGTAGTGGTCATTTGCATCTGAAACCTCCAGGTTACATGTGATGATACCTGGTGATGTCTTCTCAGTTGTACCTCAGGGAGAGTCAGAGGTAGAGAGAAGAGCAGGAGAAGACTGGAGAAGATTGGCTGATTATTCATTCTCAAGAGTACATGGTTCTATTAATTACAGGTAATATATTTCAAAATAAAAAAATAACCTTCCAAGACAGGTTTTAAACATTTAAGCATTTAAACAATGCTTTTAAACATTTGCAACAGGAAAAATCAATTCATTATGCTGCTTTTGAGATAAACATCGACAGAGTTTTGAAGCAAGGACAACTGCATGCTACATATTGAACTTGACTTGGGCACATTGTTTCAATTCACTTCTAAATCTAAGAGATGAGTCCCGTGCCCAATTCTTCAGCTAAAAAAACCCTGAAGGCTCAGGGATATCAACAGGTTTGTCCTATTCCTTTATCATATAAACCTAGAGGTTGAACTTAGACACCCCTGACATGGAAGCCTACCCGCACTCATTTGATAAATAGCACTTAAGTCTAAGACATTGGATGAATGGAGGCCGACTTAGTTTGTGGAGGAAGGAAAAGAGTTCAGGTCAATATAGCTGAGTATTTTCCTGAGGGAAACACAGGTTACAATGGGGGCATAAAAGCAGGTGCCACCTAAACCTAAGTCTTCCTGGAGGAAGAGAGGACGAAGGATGACCTGAAGGGACGGTGCCAGCCATGGGAAGGGAGACTTAAGGGGCCACTCAAGGAACTTTTGATTTTCCAGAACTAGACTAGTAATTTTTAAAACTACAAAGTAAACATGACCTTCAAAATGACCTCTCCTGTGTGAGGGAGAATTGTGGGTCATTTGCCTATACTCAACCAACCTGCAGATGGTCGTCAGGACCCGCATGTGGCCTGCTCCCAAAGTACACATGAAACTTCTTTCTGGAATAACCCAGTGGTCTCTAACATCTTTGTTAGGTAATTGTTCCAAAAGCCATGTGTGCACTTAAAAGCCACGAGTTGGGTTCCAACCATATTGATGTCCACTTCCCAGCTTCCAGGGTGAGACCCAGGCTGCTGCAGCCCTGTATAGATGGACTGCCCTCCGGCTAGGCCAAGTGTCTGGGGCAACTGCACTCTATCTCCTATCTGGGGCAGCCCAAAACTTGTAGACCTTAGTGCAGTCTCTGGTCCTAAGGGGCAGAGGCAAGGCTGACATCGTCTATCTTTTTAGCTGATGTTTAAAGGCAGACTTCATTCTCGCTCGCTATCACCTTCCTGGGAGGTGGCAGCTGGTGGAAATTGCTCTAAGATTCCTATGTTTTAACAGTCCTTTGCCGCAGACTGTTCAGCGCTGTTGGGTTTAGCTTAATGGTTCTTGGTGAAGGGAACTGCTGGCACTTCTCATTCTCACAAACAGCAGGAGACAAGCGGATAAACATACAGGGAGACTGATAAACATCCTTAGTAAACAGACATCCCAACCCAGTGGGGATTAGACCAACCCACCAACAGTGTAAATGCTGAGAAACCTTGCTGGGTAAAGTAAATGTGGTCTGATAGTGGCAGCTGCTTCCTACCTAACCTACAGAGAGGATCAGACAAGGACACAAACTTTTCGGCTCCTTTGGCAGGGATTTCACCTTTCAACATTGATTAATAGGACCAGGTATGTCTATAATTCTTCACAACTTGTAAGTTAAAAATGCACATGACTGAAATTGGGGGTAAGATTAGGAGAGGAGGAATAGGGCGCTTGGGTCTGCCTTCCCTCTCTATTTGTGCATCCTATTTATCAGTGGAAGAAACTTCAGATGTTTTGGGAATGATACATTCCATTTTTCTCCAGCCTCCACTCAGGCTGGACTGGGTGGAGCATTCGGGGGAAGAGAATTTCCCGTGCTTTCCAAAAGGGGCTCGACTCGGGCGCAGTGGTGTCTTCTGCTGTGGCCTGACTTGATTTGTTTTCACCTGTCTGGACTTGTGTCGTCATGACTGAGTTGCTGGTGCTACTTCAGCCTAAAATTGAAAAGCGGACGCTAAATGCAAGACATGGACATGCTGGTGCTTGCCACGCCACTGTCTCTGGAAGCATTCTGCTATACAATTCAGGCCATATAGATGCCATGGGGGATAAGGGAGGGAGGGAATGTCCCGCATGCTTTAGAATTTTAAATTATCCTTCTGAGCAAGCTGTGGGTTTGGCTTCCTGCATTTCTACAAGAAACATTGTACACCAATGACCAGACTGAGACAGAGAGATTAACAAATTTGGAGATTCAAATTGTACACTACCTGACAGAGTTACCACCTCGTTTTGTCTGAGCTCTAAATCTAGTCCTCATTGCCCATCTTTGAGATACTGAACTGCCCTCAGTTTCCACTTGTGCCAGTGGGTGCAGAGACCTACCAAGACTAGCCAACTTCTCCCTCATGCTGTACAGAATTAGCACGTTGAAGTTCTGCGGTGCTGCATAGTAGGTATGCTCTATCAGAGTGAACACAGGTCACTGGATCGCAGCCTTTCTGTATGTGTGTTGGTGTGTCTGTCCTCTCTTCTCCATGCTCTCATTCCTCCAGTCATCTTTCCAGAAAGAAGCTATGGTGGACTTGGCACCAGTTAGGCCTGTCAATCACCTGGCCAGAGGATTACCCCTCAGGAAGGCTGATTTTTCTGGGGACATAGCTAAGGAGACAGGAAGAGCAATCACTCCCTCGATGACACAATGTAACTCCACCCTCTAGATGCCTCTCCCTTGATGCATTTGCTTACAGATCTTTACGGTTAAGTCTGCCTGGTTTTCGAAGTTCTAACTCAAGAAGTGTAATTTGTCCTTTCTTCTTTTAATGCCATCCAAACATCTAAACACGGTTGAACGCATACCCTTAACTTTTTCACCGTTTCTCTTATGAGCCTGCTTGCAGACCTCCATTGTTAACATTAACCAAAAGACATGACTGATTTCCTTCTCCAGCTCCCTCCTCTTGAGAGATGTCAGGAGTTATACTTTGCCAGCTCTTTGTGTCCTTCGGAGACAAGGTAGGTGACCATACACCAGGATTCAGGTAAGCTCCTTCTGGTGGCCAGGACCCCGGTGCTTACCCTCTGGCTTACATTCCTTTGGGAAGGTTTGACTTCAAGCTTATCTTTCTGTCTTGCCCTTTGGTACTCTGCCTTCGTAGAATAAATAAGTTTGATCCTCCTGCCTCTTCAGGCTCTCTCCCTTGGGGCTAAGAGCCAGAACTGAATGGCAAATGTAACTTCTCTTTTGGAGTGTTTCAATCCACATGTGGCCATGTGGTGTCTGTAGCCAATGGTCACATGGTGAAATGTAAATGGTACTAGGTTTAACTTCCCTTTTCTCCCTGGTGCCAGAATTATCCCTTTGTATCATGACTGTCATTTCCTGGGAGCCAGGGAGGCCACGGATTGAAAGCAAGAGAGAAATAAATCAGGTAGCCTAGCAGAATTGGGAATATAGAACCCCCTTCCCCAAATAGAGGGCATTCACATTGCCTTGGCATTAACCATGCTCTCAGCTGGCTGTATGGGCCCAGGAAGCTGCTTTCCTAACTGGATGTAGCTGCCACATAAAGGCTGATGGAACATCAAATCAGATTTTAACAGCATGGTTTCTGAGGAACTTCAATGTTTGCCAGCAAAAAGTATCACAGAGCCTCGGTCTCAGCCCACGCCGTCCCCACGGGGAGCTAGGGCATCCATGTTGTAGAACGCTTTCTCCCTCCTACTTCTTCATGTGATGCCAAAGTTATCAACTCAGATGCATGCTGGGGGCTGGGGTATTTCCTTCTCCCTCCCAGGTCTGTCAGGGGCTTTTGCTCCATCAGAAGCTTTTAATACCAAGGACCCAAAGCCAAGGGAAATGAATGTAAGAACCAGGTGATGTCTTTTGGTATTCCTGGTGAAAATTAGAAAACTGTGGTGAGCTATGGACTCCCTGACCTTCAGCTGAGGCCATAATATTCACTACTGTGTTTTGCCTACAACTTTCTTCTGTGCACACAATTTTGTGCCCATGTACAGGGTCTGTCCTATGTGGTTATATGTCTTACTTCACATGTTGTTCTGTTCCTTGCCACATCTCTGCTAGCCTAATTCAAGTGCTCTTTAAGTTAACAACAACAACAAAAAAAAATGGGGTAAAGCTTGATCTCCACTAATCAAGACAACTTGTAGGTCATGACCCTCATTGGTTGGGAAACCAGCCTAGGCACCTCCAGAACTGGAGAAAGCATGCTATCCCAATTCCCAACCAAAACTCTTCAGGCCTTATAGGATAGTAGCAGAATTTATACAGAGGCAAAAAAGATCATGTATTGGCATAACTGTCAGCTGGGAAGCAGCTGCCAAGATTGGTCCATACCTAGTCTGTGAGATGCATGGATCCTATGGGGACTCGTATCCTTTATAGGTGAATGAGCACATGTTATTATGGAACCATCCCCACTACCAGTAGAGGACATCTGTGTGATCAGCCAAGAATAAGATGGTAATAGCCACCAGGCAGTGGTGGCACACGCCTTTCATATCAGCACTTGGGAGGCAGAGGCAGGAGGATTTCTGAGTTCGAGGCCAGCCTGGTCTACAGAGTGAGTTCCAGGACAGTATAAGAAACCCTGTTTCAACAAAACAACAAAACAAAAACAAAAACAAAAGATGGTAATAGCCATGTGACTAATCAAATGGCAGCGCACTTGTGATTGCTTAGGACTTCCAACGCAGCTAGGTTCCTTGAGGATCCATCCCCCCACCCCACTGCCCAATGTTTCTGTAACATCCATATACCCCATCCTGCAAAGATTATGGAAACTAAACACCCAGACAGGACTCCCACATGACATTGTCAGTTCTCCCTTATGCTTTCCTAGCATCCAGAATCATTTTCTCAGAGACCTAACCCTACCCAGATACCTCCTGGGTGGGGAAAGACGGATATAAAGCCAATGCTAACTCTAGTGTCAGCAGGGTCTTAACGACCACCACCTTTACATTCTGCTCACTCCTGGTGTCCCTAAGCTTATTTTCTTTTCCTTCTTCCTCTACAGAGAAAATCTCAGGTGGGGACAGGAATCTGAGGCCTAGGGTCTCAACTCACTGAGCTATAGAGTAAGGATGAGATAGGGTGATGGCACAGTCTCTGCCTAAAAACTAAATAAATGTCTAACTCCACAGCTGGGAAATAGAGCATGAAGCAGGCTGGGACTCGGTGTTTCTCCTCCTCTCAGGACTCTGGTGCTGCCCGCTTTTGTAGCACTACAGTAACTGTTCTCAGACCCTCTATTCATAGAGTATAGATAGCCCTATTTATGTGGGCATGGAGCTAATTCTTCAGGCAGAAAGAAATTCTCTTGAGCATTTCCCAGGTCTGGGAGACTGCTTCACTTTTAATATCTAATGGCAATTTAAGGTAAAGAAAGCCAAAGCCTTTTATATAAGCAAGTTTCTTCTCTGAACCTACTAACCCACTAGTTCAGGTTTGGCGTGCTTGCTCGCTTGCTTGCTTGCTTGCTTCCTTCCTTCCTTCCTTCCTTCCTTCCTTCCTTCCTTCCTTCCTTCCTTCCTTCCCTCCTTTCTTCATCCTTCTAAAGAGACCTTATTTTACAAAGGTAAAAGAAACACCACAGAGACGCTCCCAGGAACTTGCATTCAATATTTATGACTTAATCCCAAGAGAGACTCTGCAGGTAGTTGGTTTAAACTCTGGCAGGTTAAGGTCGGGTCTCAAAAGCATTTGGGACACAAATCAGTGTTCCTGATCTTTTTGGGGCTATGCTCAGACACACTTAAGGGTGACTGGTGGAGGTGTCTGAGGATGGGAAGAAGGCTGTGAACGGGCAAGGGGACAGTCCTGCTTTCACTCCAGAGGCTGTCTGTGTCTACTCAGGACCATCGAAGGAAACTTGCCGTTATTTTCCCTGCTTACACTCTCTTTGATATAGCCTTGAGAATTAAAGTAAGGTTAAACCTGGGCACCTAAAAGGAGAGAGAGCTAATATTTTATAATAATATCACCTGACCCCATTACAGGACCAGTAAATAGAAAATTTGGCTAATAGATAAAGACCTAATCTATAATTCTTATACATGGATACATTTTGTAGGTATCAAGAAAAATGGTCTAAAGTGTGCAGGCAGACTTTGTGATTGACAGGATAGGGGGCAATAGAAAGAAAGGAAGGAAGGAAAAAGGGAGGGAGGAACCCTCATTTCCCAGTAATGCTGTCAGTGTCCCCTACGAGCCCCAAGGTTGTAACCATGAAGCACTGGGATGCCCACATGCAGGGTTCAGCTGGTGTTCACAACCCTACGTACACTACACTGCCTGCTTTAACTGTTTCATGTTTATTTAATAATTAATGAAGCTGACCATTAATGGAGACTGCTCTATTTCTCCTCTGCATTTTCCTCCACCCCTTGAGGTTGACAGTAAACCCCTCCCCCAGAGCCTCTTTCTAACCATACACTCTCTCCTCTGATCTTGACCAAGGTCGCCCCACCCCCAGTAGGACTCTGCTTCTTGAAGTCCTGGACAGCAGAGGCTGAGGTCTTCTCAAAATACACTTCTCCCCTGAGGTAGGTTTCCTCAGCCCTGTGAGGCGATGCTGCCTCCTGAGATGGTGGCACCTCCCCTCCAGCTGGGCTCTGTCCTTCTCTCCTCCTCAGCTGCTGCTTCTGCATTTTTCTGGAGTCACCAAGTGACGCCTTGAGGGTGGGGTCACATCTCATTCCTCAGTCCTAACTTCTCTGTCTCAGCGTCCCTGCTACATACACCTCTGCAGCAGACTTCCCACCTTTCTCATGATCACAAACCAAGGGACATAGTGGCAGATGTCTCTTCTGCTTATCTCTTACTCTCTGAAGACAGGACGCACAGGGCAGTGAGCAGAGGGGCATAGCCTTAATCCTTTCTTGGTTCCACCACTGATCCATTAGGACAGTGGTTCTCAGGCTGTGGGTCATGATCGCTTTAGGAGTTGAATGCCCCTTTCACAGAGGTTGCTTAAGACCATTAGAAAACAGATATTTACACTATGATTCATAACTAGCAAAATGACAGTTATGAAGTAGCAACAAAAATAACTTCATGGTGGGGGGGATCACCATGATATTGGGGATTGCATTAAAGAGTCAAGCATTAGGAAGGTTGAAAACCACTGCATTGGGGTTTCCATAATTTCATCTAAAATGGGAATAAGAATGATCTCTCCCTTATGGCCAGGTAAGAGCTAAATAAATTCAAACATGCAAAACATCCAGTGGATGCCTCCTGGGCAGTGTCCAATAAGTACATAGTAGTAACCAGATGCTGGCATACTTACCACCTAGCAACATGTAGCACAGTTGGTTGAGTTAGAAGCCACAGTGTGTGTCCTGTCCTTGGTCATTAGAGTTGGCCAGTGGCCTCAACTCAGGGTCCCACACTCCACTTATGCTTTCAGAACCTAGCCATTACTTCATGGAGAGTGGGCAAACACACATGATAAAGGCACTGGACACACAGGATAAAGTCTGGGACCTGTCTTGTCATGGTCACATGATGCTCCTATGTCCTCCCAGAGGTACCTGCCATCTATCTCTCTTTTGAAGACCTTCCTGGCCCTGTAAAACAAGTGACCATTCTCCCCAAGGCCTCCACAAAGATCTGGCTTCTGGGCCTGTGGAGTGTCCCTCTGCTTCCTGTTCCCTGTCTCCTCTATCTCTGCCTATAACTTTGACCTTGCCTCTAGTCGGAGCCCTTCTTTAGGCCAGCCCAGTCTTTTCCTGTCTCCAGTGCTGGCACTGGGTCTAGCACTCTTGAAGGATGGCTGAATCACAAGAAGTCTAGGTCACTGCTCCCTGACAAAGGGAACATTCTACACATGAAAGCAGGGAACCAGGGACCTTGATCTCAGGCTGCAACAGAGCTGAGGACTCTGCTTCTCACACTCGTGTCCCTCGGTGCACAAACATAAATAAGGTTTGTGCGGGGGGTGGGGGGAACTTGTGGGACAATGGTCTGCTCAGGTAACTTAGGCTCAGTCGAGAATTTGGCCTTGAGCCCTAGAGCCTCTGTGGGCAGTTTTCCGCTTGCAAGGGGCGGAAGGAGCTCGGCCATAACTCCTGAGTCTTTGGTTCCTGTTTCAGTCATAACCCCTCATGGCTGCCCATGCAGGAGATGTGTGTGCTCTATCAGGCAGACAATGCCCCAAGCTCCAGCATTCTAATTCGACCCTATTCCTAGTCATCTGAACACAGCACAGCCAGACATGCCACACCCCATACAATATAAGGGGCGGTTTGCCCTCTCCTCGCTCTCTTGCTTTTTGTTCCTCTCGATTTCTTCCTCCCCTCCCCCTCTCCTTCCTCTCCTTTCCTTCTCTCTGCTTGACCTTCTCTCTTTTCTCTTCCCTATAATAAAATACCTCATGTATACATTGCATGTATACATGAGGTATTTTAACTTCTTAACTAACGCCTTGTGCAGCCACAGGCCCCAGCACCAGTGGGTGAGAGCCTCAGCCATGGGCCGCAGTAACAGGCCTGCTTTGGTACAACAGGGAATGTTGGATCTGATGAGAACAGACAAACTTGAGGTCTTGGGATGTTGTGGCTAGGACCTTGGGGATTGAGGCAGAAGCATTACTGTCAGTGGTGGAAGTAGAGAGAGGTAGGAACAGCTCATCACTACCCTGTATGATGATAGGCTACCGAGGGACACTTTCCCGTAAGACTGACAGGTGAGCCACTTAAATGGAAGCTTTTAACTTGACAGGTGAAATGAGGGACTTTAGGCTTGGCTTCCTGCTCACCCGAGGGTGATGGGTCTGCATAGACAATTCCTGGGTGCCTCATTCTTGGATGTCACCCAGTGACTGTACAATGAGGAATCTGGCAGGACCTCCCCTTCTGTAGAGTGTGACCTTGGCCTGGGGAGAGATGCTGGCATATATCAAATAGACAAAGAACAACCAGCAGGAGAGTCTGAAACTGAGCCAGAGGACACAGCCACAGCCACAGCACCCATTATGTCCTGAGCCTTTCTCACAGAGCAAGGAAACATTCACATGAGATAGGATGCCCTAGTGTGAATCTAGAATCAACCTAGGAGACAAGCCTCGTGTGTGTGTGTGTGTGTGTGTGTGTGTGTGTGTGTGTGTGTGTGTGCGCGCGCGCGCACAAGGGAATTTACAGGTTAGACTGAGTTGGGAAGACTGAGGAACATGACTATTCCATGGGTCGTGGAGATACAAATAAATACAAAGAGAAAAGTGAGCTGAGCACCAGCGTTCAGCTCCTGCTTCCTGACTGCAGCTACGATGTGACCCTCCCTCCGTTTCTGTGGACTGACCCTCAAATTGTGAGCCACAATAAACCATTCTGTCCTGAAGTTACCTTTGTCTGGTATTTTGTCTCAGAATGGGAAAAACAGCAAGTGCACCTTGCAAAAAAGGGAACTTCCTGGTTTCATGAACACACCTGGCCATTCCTGGCTTCTCTGGGTTTCTGAATGGAGACTCTTTTACTTGTGGCGTTCGAAAGTCTCTGCCTTGGGCCATGTGGGGTTAAACTAGCAATCAGGTGACATCACAACACAAGAATGAGGACTCATGGCTTGGAATAGCAATGTAGAATCACAAGGTCAAGGTGTATGCTTCTATGATTTAGGATACCTGAGGCTGTCCTGGTTGTAGCCATATAGGAGAGGAGCTGGGGCACTTTGGGGCTCTGTTCTATATTCTGGAAGCCTTGGGGCTCAGCCCTGGACATATGATGCTCAGGACAGAAATTCCTTCCATCATTTATCCCCCACCTACCAAACCCTGGAGTCCTGTTGGCAAGACTTGGGTACGCGTTTCCGCTCGGTGAGGAGGCAGCTGGACTGGAGAGAGGACTGTAGGATGAAGGGTCAGCTGGGTAGGGGTGGCTTGACCCAATTCCAAAGGCAGATGACTGCGTCTTGCTGGGCTAGGGAAGGATTGGCTATGGTCAGGACAGAAAGAAGCAGGACCAACCAGCTTCCCACTGAGCTCCACCCTTGAGGTCACTTCGAGAACAGCATGCCCCGTTTCCCTCACTAGCACAGGATGAGCCCAGTCGGGGGTGGGAGTGGGGAGGTTGGGCAGAATCCTGTCCCTGGAGACCTGGGGTGGAGCTGCTTAACATTACTTTGAGGACTACAATGACTTGGCTTCTCCAAGTTCAGTTTATGGAGGCCTCTTGCTGAATAAGACCTATCCTTCCAGTACCTTCCAGGGAACCAGGGGTGTCGGGTGCATGGTTGGGTATTTCCTTTTGGCACAGTAGTTCCAGAGCTCCAAAGTGATGAGGGGCTTGCTCTTGCTAGGAAAGCTCTGGGTACCCAACCTCCTCTTGCTCCCTTTCCCAACAGGAGGTTGTAAGAAAAGGGTGCTGATCAGACATGGTATAAATGCTGGGGACCCAGCTCTCAAAGTGCCCTGTGGATGGCGAGGACTCCCGAGGAACTGGGAACACCAACCTACCCTCAGCGCCGGGACTCACAAGAGCAGATGGTGGGTGTTCTGCCACTCATACCTGCCCTGGGAAGGGTGGACGGCTGCCTGTCCATGCCACCTGTCCCTGGTTCAGCTGCCGGGAGATCTGGGATATGTTCTGTCCCGTTGAGGAGGAGGACTGAATGTCATTCACTCCAGGCACATGGACCACAGAAGAGCTAGGAGAAGAAAAAAGGACTTATTCTCAGAAACGGCCTGCTTTCTCAAGACTGTTGCAAGATCCTGGGCTGGCTCACTTTCCTGCTATCTCCCTTCTTGTACACTGCCCAGAGGTCCTGCTGGCTTCTATTCTCAGACTCCTTCTCCCCCAGGGTCTGGCAGCTCTTACATTTGCCGACCATCACATCTTTCCCTGAACACCCCAGCTCTCTATACAAGATTTCATTCCAAGAAGAGACACAAGTCACAGAATACAAATCAGACTCTGGGCTACCTGCTCTTTGTGTTCTAGTTAATTTGTCCCATTGGGGGCACCGAGAAAGCTTACAGCCTCTGGATATAGGCTGCAAGCTGTCAGTTTCAATACAGAGACAAACCTGGGAATGGGAGGCTGCTGTACATGGCTGTTGGTTTGCTTCCTCTGCCTTCAAATGATTAATTTGGTGTGCCTTTATTAGGCACCTGTAGTATGTATCACAGTGTGCAGCTTGCTGGAGCCTTTTGGGCTATGGGGACTGTAAGCTCATTGAAGAAGGAAAGGGCTGGAGTTGGGGGACCTGTATGGCTCCAGGCCCGTCTTGTTATCTCCCTAGGTCTGTGCTGGTGGCGGGTGGGGGTGTGGGAGAAGAGGATGTGAATATATCTATCTAGTGAGGTGGGCTGTATCTAATTTTAGGTTTTTCATAGAGGTAGGTTTTTGGGTGGATTTGGAAAGAAAGAGTTACAGACTACAGTTTTACTAATTGTATTCTAACCTTTTACTATTCTCTTTAACTCCTTACAGAGTGTAAAGCAAATCTGGTTGTTCGAACATCTTGTCTGTCTTCCTAAATGAGTTTTCTAACACCTGTGTTCTCCAGATGGATGCCTCAGTTCAGAGAATATTTTCTTTTTTCCTGTTTTTTTTTTTTTTTTTCCAAGAGAGGGTCACACTCTGGGTGACCTAGAACTCACTATGTAGACCAGGATGGATTTGAACTCACAGAGATCTGTATGCTGCCTCCCACATGCTGGGATAAAAAGCACATGCCATTGTGCCCTGCAGAGGATAGTTTATTTTTCAATTAGTCTCATTTAAAAAATCAGCTATATTAACTATACAATAAATTCTGACCTTGAATTCATGATATTCTTCCTGTCTCAGACTTCTGAGTGCTGGGATTACAGATGTCGGTACAGATGTCGGCAGCCATGCTATTGCCAAAGTCAGGGACTATCGTATATACCCATTCCTTTGGTCATATTACCTCTGTGCCTCCCTTTATTTCAGAGGATATTTTCTAGACATTGTTTCTCATAGTTCTTCTTTAACACATGCCCCAGCCCTCCTTAGGACGCTGACAAATGAGGGACAGCTGTAACTGTCTGGGATTTTTGGAACAAAGTGCTGGCCCTTGTGCCCAGCCCTCCCTAGGGCCGCTGGTCACACCTGTTGCTGATGTAGGAAATCTGTTCTTAGAACATCAAGGAAGGGAAATTCCTATCCCATTGTGGTCAATGTGGCTTCTGGGCACTGGGTTTGCCTGCCCAACCCTGTTCCTTGCAGGGTCTCTGAAGCCCTGTTCAGAGCTGGGCCAAGCTCAACTGGGATGTAAGAAAGACATCACCTTGCTGTGTCTGGTGTATGTGAAACTCTAGGGAGCTTAGGGGTATCTGTTGTGACACAGGAGGATGCCTTCTTTGAGGACGTCTGGCCTGTCCTTTGGCAGTCCTCCTGGGTTCTTGCTTGCATTTCCCAGAAGAAACTTGAGCCAGGTCTGGCCCTCAGTGGTGATGTCAAGCTTCTTCAGTAAGCTATAGCATGCCTTGATGCTTTATAGCCAGGCACCCTCCTGTAGCCTTGAATGGTTCTTAGGGCCAAGGCTAAGATGTGATGGACCACCTTTTCTCCTTGCACTTGGCCATGTCCTCAGCAAATTAGAGAACAGGGTGGTTCTGGCTACCTTCCCACCAGGGCCTTACCTGGATCTTGGCTATACATCATCTCCTTCCCCCTTCCCCTGCAGGATCACAGAGAGGATCAGTATCCTCCGTGTCTGAGAATCACCAACACCCAGTGCCTATGGAGGAGCTGATGGAGCAGAGCTAGCAGTCCAAAGTCTCCATCCTGGCTCCATCCCACAGTACAGGAATGGCTTACTCCTGCTCAGTCAAACAACCAATGCTGGCACGCAGGCCTTTCTTCCTACCAATCCCCTCCCTGGCACCTACCTGAAGGCCTTGCCCGAGTGCCCGGCAGGGAATGGACTTCCTTGGGAGTAGATCTGCTGGCTGCCTGACGCTGAGGCTGAGCTCATCATCTTCTTCTCCGCTAGGAAAACCATAAGAGTTGCATGTGAAGGTCACTCCTTGTGCTGCAGGCTATGAGGGGACACTCCGCAACAGTGCATGGCCCGGGAACTCAGGAGATCCACATAGGATAGCCTCCTCATCTTCACCTTGACACGTGCTCTCTTAGGCTCTTGGCTCCTAGGATGGCCCCAGGCACCTGAAGACAAGCCCTCCAGAGTGGGGAAGGCACTATCGTATTTAGTCCTTCAGTTTCATAGGGGAGCACACCTTAGGAAATGCGCAAAGAGGCGAGGGCACCAGGGTAACCTCAGCTGCCTGGCCTTGGACCTTGGCTTGGCCTTTTGTGTCCCGGAGGTCCCTTGGGATGCTCCCTGAACTCTCCCCTGCCTCAGTTTCTCCACCTGAAAGAAGATGATAATTGTAGTCTCTTTCTTACTGGGCTGTGGTGAGGATTCTGGGTTATATAAGTAAAATGTTTATCGAGGACAGTGCTGGGAAAAACCAAACAGCCTAAACATTTGTTTTCATTTATTACGAGTGAGAAAACCAAGGCGCTGCTTGTCCCAGGTCACGGGACAGCAAGGGAGGAACCAACTTGAATCCAGTGCCCCTTCCTCAACCTGACTGGCCAGGGCAGCTAGAAGGTGTTGTCTGACTTTCTACCAGGATCTCAGACTGAGTACCTTATGAGATAGGAAACACTCAGACCTATGCTAGAATGAGTCAGAACACAGACAGGTGAGAAGTCTGCTCGATCATGTCACCTGCAGGAAAAGGCCGAGAGGGCTCAAGTCACAGGCAGAGTGTCGAGATCTCACACAAGAAGGAAGCTGCTTTGCTGGTGATATGAGAAGCAGGGATCAAACGTGAATGGATGCAGACTCCAGGCAGCAAAGTGTCAACCAGAGTGCACCCCTCCCTTGCCTCCTTGCATCATCTGTGACCCTAGAGTATTGTGATGCCTACATGTCTCATTTATACAAACACCCTCATGACAGTGGGGGTGGGGAGGAAATCAAGGCTGGAGACATGACAGTGACGATGTAGCGTGTATGCCTCCCCGAGCCCAGCTCGCCAGGCAGGTGTGAGCAGTATTGGGCTTTGATGATCAAGCCCACGGGCCTGGGTCTGGGAGGCCACACAGGAACCAAATACCATACTTCCATCTCTTGGGCTTTAAATAAACTCATTGTCATACAGCAGCTGTGTGGCATCCTAAAGGGACAGGAACTGAATCCCTAGTCTAATTTCAAGGTCTTGAGAGAGGGCATAAAGAACAAGACTCGAGTAGGGAGGAGATAAGGCTAGAACTGAAGGGTTAAAGGAGACTCAGGATGCCATCTTGCCTATAAACATAATCCTCAAAGGCTGGAGGTGTGGCTTGGCAGTAGAGTTCTGCCTGGTGTGTCCATTCTCCAGCACCGCACAAGTGACAGACATACAGACAAATCAACTACCACTGTAAAAAGCAAGACCTTATGCAACTTACTTTTTTTCTCCTGTGTTTTGGTGGTAATAAACACATTGTTCTGTGCTCACACAGTACTTCTATGTTTATATATGTATATGCACACACGAAATCACACACATGTGCATATTAATGTGTATAAATTATTTAGTCTTCTAAATATTTCTCCATCTTATTATTTTCATCTCTTTGATTTGTTGAAAACGAGGGCAGGCATCCTGAGCTCCACCTACTTTGCTTTTATCAGTCTCTCCCTGTGTTGTGATCACGTTGGCTTTTCTGTGTTTCACAGTTCATGGGATTTGTAGTCAGTCTCTCCCTGTGTTGTGATCCCGCTGGCTTTTCTGTGTTTCACAGTTCATGGGATTTGTAGTCAGTTCAGGCTTGCTCCTCTGTCCACAGGGACACTGTGACATCGTTCTCTGCTGATCTTGACACTCCACTTTCCTGCTTGGGTTCGACACACATCTTCATCACTCATCCTCGAGGGCTGAATAGTTCAACCCATTTGTTTGATTAGGTTGAATTTTGACAGCATGATAATTGGGTTATCGATCTGTAGTCCTTGGATATCATCTTGACTTATCAGTCTTGATATTTATATTTTTTTGTCATTTACTTTATTTTCCCTCTGATTTTTTTTTGTGTGTGATTTTCTAACTTTGCCTTTTAACGCAGAGTCAAAACAACACTCTTATAAGTTGTTTTCTTAGGTATTTTGTTACAATGGTAAGGTCTGACCAGTGACTAAGGCATTGGGTAATGGATCAGATTGTCTGTTCTGACTGTTGACATTTTAAAGATGAGATGTCATGCCCTGAGGTTGGCTGTCACTGGTGATAAGGCAGGGACAGGAATACAGAGAAATATGTCCTGACTCCTGTATGGGTTCTTTTTATGCCTTGTGGCAGTGACACAAAACTCACCTTACCTGCCTCTTTCTCTCTAGGGTATCTCCAGGTGGTCCAAAAGTAAAGCTCACAGTCTAGCACTGTTGGCCCACTTACTTGCACTGATGCCTGCAAACATCTCAGCAAAACGAGGGTCTCTCTCTTGGGAGAAGATGGCATCTGCCTTTTCCACAGACTTCCCTGCCTCATGAACACCAGCGGGTAGGTTGGGTACCGGGACCTGTTGGCACATAAAACACGGCAGCAATCCGCACGTAAGGCACATAGGGCACTTTCTAAGAGTTACACACTGCCTCCACGTAGTCCTCCTAGGTGCAAGAGCTAGCATTTCAAAACTTGACTATTCTTGCAAGGTTGGGAGCTTACCAAAGAAGCTCAAAGGCACCTGGGTTGTGTGTGTGTGTGTGTGTGTGTGTGTGTGTGTGTGTGTGTGTGTGAGTAAACTAAGCGTTACAGGAATATCACCACAGTTACAGTGACTACTTTCTTGGGGAAAAATGAAAAAGAACCAACCTAGTGTAAACATCAGGAAGAGAATCTAAAGGTTAGTGTGGGAAGAAAGTCAGACACCTATGTCAATTGAGCCATGTCAATTTTTCTAATGGTGAGCAGTCAGAAGTATGAAGAGAGGAGAGGAGAGGGACCAGCAGAGACGAGAAAAGGATACAGTATGACAGAAAGAGGCATGTTTACGTAGAAAAGGCATGGGGCAAAGAAGAGAGAGATGGCTAGGAAGCCAGAGAACCTATATCCAGACCCTGCTCTTGCTGGCTTCTGTGTCTGTGAAACTGGGGCCCACACTGGAATTTCCCTCTGTCCCCCAGAGATACTCAGTACTGGCTGACCATGGCTCACCACGTGCTCACTACCTATGCTCTGTCCCTTGTGGCTCACTTCAGGAAGGAGAAACCACAGCAGGGATGCAGGGATTGAGCACCATTAGCACTCCAGAGGGTAGATGGAGCTGAGTGGGTGTGGGGAGGGCGTCAAGTTCTGGGGTCAGTTTAGTTCTCAGTCCTGTGAGTGTCAATCAGAAAAGAATTTCCCAGAAATTCACCTGAGATAAGTCATATGATGACAGCCCATCTCTCTGGTGTACCTCCAGTTCTGCCTGCTGTTGCTGAAGTTGCCTGTGAAACAAGAAATCAACACAGGTGTGAGTAAAAGAAAGGTGAGAGGCTGAGGCAGGGGAGAAATCCTACTCCTCAGAGTCAAGTAGCCCATGCTCTGCAGATCCCTAACACGCTTTCCACTTTGTTTTACTCCAACCCCTGGAGCTCAGGTTTTGACTTCTACACAAACTGTTGAAAAGCTAAAGAAAAGTACATGTGTATATCCTGGCATATGTGCATGTAGAGACCGGAGGTTGGCATCAGGAGTTTCTCCTCTTTTGTTTTACATCTTATTCTTCCAGCTCACCGATGGGCTAGACTGGCTTGCCAATGAGCTACAGGCATCCACCTGTCTCCACCCCAGCAGCTCCAGGGTTATGCTAAGCTGTTTACACAGATGCTGGGGAACCACACTCAGGATCTCATGCTCGTTCTGTGCTTTATCCACTGAGCTGTCTTCTCAGCCTTCAAATTTTATTTCTGAGACCAGGTCTTGCCATGCACCATCGACAGGCCTGGGACTCTTGATCCTCCTGCCTCAGCTCTCCATTCTAGGAGGACAGACAGGCACCACTATGCCTGGATCAAACAAGGAGCTTCAGCAAATGACTCTGTTTTATGCAGGGAACAAAAACAGTACTAAAATTACTTTAAAAGCAAAACTCAGGAAAGCAGTCTATTCAGTACTGAGCAAAGCTGCAGGTTGCAGATTCACACCTGCCGCTGGGGTGCACATTTTCTTATGCAGGCTGCAGACTGACGTTTTAGGGTGGTTACTTCATCCACATGCTAATATCAAGAAGCTGGAGCTCAAAGCTAGGGTTAGATCAGAGATGTTCTGCTATAGCAGAGCAGGATCTCACTTCAGGGTTGAGTTCAGGGTGCCTGGCTCCTCCTACTCTGCCAGGCTCCTCCTACTCTGCCAGGCTCCTCCTACTCTGCCAGGATGTTCTTTTAGGGGGTGGGACATGTGTGGGGAAACAAAAGGTTGAGAGAGAAAAGTGGTGCTTCAAGTTTGAATGTAGGGAGACCGGATTGCTTTCAGGGGACAGTGAAGCCCGGAATTCAGGTTACAGAGAAGGTAGAGGGTAAGGCCCTCAGTTTTAGATATCCCAGGGAAGAGACTCTGGAGGAGGATCGGCTGAAGAGGACTTTGGAATCAAACCCAGAAGTCTATTCAGTGAACTATGCGGAGGCAAAAAACAAAAAACAAAAAACAAAACAAAACAAAACAAAAAACCCAGCCATAGGGTTAGCAATCTAAGTCCTGTTCTGATGACTCGGAACCCCCCAGATTCCTGCTCTGATGGAGCTGGGTCTCAGGGGAAGGGCAGATGAGAAGACTGAGGTTCCAGGGAGCAATGGACCTGACCTTTTACTGTGGTACAAGAGCACATGAACAAAGGCAAGGATGGAATCAAAAGCATGTGCTGTCCCACCAGGCAGCGTGAGCCTCTGCCTCTCATGTCAGCAAAGTGGGGCATCAATAATAATAATAATAATAATAATAATAATAATAATAATAAATTTCAGAAAAATTTAAAAGAGGGCTAGGGTAGAGCAGAGTTGGGAAAGTACATGCATGAAACTATGGGCTCAATTCCCAGCACCACAGAAGAGCAGCCATGGTGACCCATGCCTGTAATCCCAGCACTAGAGTTGTGGAGGCAAAAGATTCAGTAGTTCAAGGTTATATTCAAGGCCAGCCTGGGCAACATGAGACCCTTTCTTAATTATTTTTTTAAAAGAATCAATATAATCATTACTATCAAAGAAGAACCGCTGTCCTTCCTTGTTTGTACTCCATTATCTGCTGTTTCCTGCATCTTAGGGAGGCATGACGGCTCACTGACAGGCTGCTAATATCCAAATGGAAGACTGATCACCAGTACTTGGCCAGCATTTTACATCTTTACAATATATGGCTATCAATTATCAGATAAAGGAGATAAGGCTCAGCAAGTTTAAGTGGTGTTCTCAGCTAGAACACAGCACAGAATGGATTCAAATATAATTCTGCAGGCCTGTGGACCCTCTGCCAAGAATAAACACTCTCCATATCCCAGAGGCTCCTGGGAGACTCTGGACTAATGGCATTGACTTGATCATTGCAGGGAATCCTATCTGTTAAGAGAAATTTCCTTGGCCTTGTGAGTTGACTTAATAGTGGTGAAGGTGACTATAACCTGAGAGGTCACCAAAATGTTGGTCTGGTGCTGCTATGCATCCAAATGCTAAATTCTGTACCCCAGTAAATTCTGTTGCCCCAAGATGAATGAATTTTCATGTAATCAGCTTTTGTTGTGCAAGTCTTGCACCCAAATTGTCCATGATTGGTTAATAAAAGTTGCTGACAGCCTATAGCTGGGCAGAAGAAAGGTAGGCAGGACAAAGATTCCTGGGCTTGTGGTCTCAGGTAGGGACTACAAGGGAGAGCAAGGAGAGGAGGAAGAAGGAAGTCTCCATGGGATAATATGGACCATGAGCATGTGGCTATGAGGGCTAGCCTGATGAAGCAAGAACAGTGCAATGAAAGATATGGTAAATAATGTATTGGGGTTCAAGGTATGAAAGCAGACAAAATAGCTCAAAGGGTTGATATCTGTCCAGCTCTGGTGCTTTAAAGCTTATAACTCTAAAAGTTTCTGTGTCATTTATTCAGGTAATAGCTGGTTAAAAAGTAACTGTTGCCGCATTAATTTCAAGCATTAGTTATTAACTGCATAACGTTTAAGTCACACTACTCCAAGACCTCTACAGGAGTAGAGGGGGAAGCCTGCTAGAGTTCTGGGCAGTGCCTTCAGTTCTGGCTCTCTTCTGAGGGGCAGGAAAAGAAGGGACTAAGATGCTCCCTGGGTTTGGAGCCCGTCACTGGAAGGGTCTCAGTCTCACCTTGGCTGGAAGCCGCTGCCTAGCTCAAGAAGGACAGAAGAGAATGGGATCTTTGTGTACAGCCCTCACTGAAGGCTGCCGCCGCCAGGGTGTACAACCTTCTGCCTCGTTTTGCATCCAGCCCTTCTCTTCACTTTCCACCTACTATCAAGCAGATGACTATTACTATCACTGAGTACATGTGATCATTAACCAGTTGGGCTTTGGGCATGGAGGGGCTTTAAGAATCCACGTTTGTACTCACATATATGTGTATGCATGTACACGTGCATACATGCATGCACACATACACCTACCCTCACATGGACACATCTTTACCCCTCCATGCACATACTCATGAATGCACACATGTAGAGGTGGGTGTATGCACACATCAGGAACTTGTGTCATGAGAACCCAAGACAATCTCAGACTAGTGCTGTTTTAATAGCAGAGGCCTGGCCTAAGGATAATTGCATGCCACTCCCCCGAAAAGAGATGGGTAAGGGAATGTTCAGGAGCTAGGATGGGCAAACATGGAAGGACAGACACGACTGGTTTCTCAGAGAATCAAATCCCAAACACCAAAACCTGACCCAGCTCAGTGATGTGCACCCTGTGTGTTGCATCAGTCTGTTTTTCTGGGCTTCCATCTGTGTGGAAGGAACAGGAAGAAGTCAGAAGTGACAAAGAGCCTTTTCAGCAGCTTGCTTAACTCCTTCAGGATGTTGCTTTTGGATGCTCTTAGCTGAAGGCTACTGAGCAAGCAACTCCCCGCTCCACCTCTCTCCCGCCCCTCAAGCACAGGGCATAGGAGGACCTTTCCTAACTAGCTGGCCTACTGCTGGCAAAGCTGACAGAACTCAAGAAAGTGCTCGTCGGCTCACACGCGTGGTCGGCACCGCCCTCTACCGTCCACAGCGGGTTTTTCAGCCTTGCCACCGAACACCTGGTTTAGAAAACTGACGTGTGTTGCTACTGCAGCTGCTGCAGGTGTCCCAGGGGCGTTCTGATCCACATGACTTTCAAGAGCTGCTGAGAATGACTGGCCTGACAGAGAAGAATGGCCCACCCCTGAACAAAACGCTTTTCTTCCCGTCAACACCGTACGGCTTTCAGAAAAGAAGGCCAACCCAGTCAGCTGGGCTGGCTCACAGAGGAGAATGACTTTGCTTCTGTGCCTCCCCCTTGTCAGGGCTGCCTCCTGGGGGTGTTCCCCAGGCTCTGGAGGGGGGGGGGTCCGGTTTGTCCCCTTCTTCTTCTCCCTCTCCCCCCTCCTCCTCCTCCTCCTTCTTCTTCTGTATCTGTCTATGGTCTCCTCTCTACCTCTACCCATGCTTTCACGGTTTTGAAACTGGGTTTTCCTGGGACTGGGGTCTCCCCCGCCCCCAAGTCAAGAACGTTAATACAAGCATCTTGCCTGGCATAGGCCATGTCCAGTCATGGTGGTCAGGGTATCAGCTTCATGAACCGTGACCAGACATGTGACTCTGACGGCAGAAGGTAAACAAAGACTGGGAAAGAACAACGACGAAAGACTTAAAAGCCCCAACCACCTCAACCAGGATCCTCAGTCAGCTCTGCTCACCCCAATCCAGAAAGCTGCTGGGTACCCAGCCAGGAGGCCGTTACTGCAGGCAGGGTGCCTCTGACGTGCTAGATAAGTAGTTCACTAGTAGGGAGGACTGAGTGACAGGGAGATTTAGGAAGGTTGACAGTGAGGCATGGGTGACACCCTCAAGAACAGCCTCACTCTCAAAAATCCAGCAGCCTTGCTGAGCACAGGCCTGTGGACACAACCACATGTTGAGAAGGAACAAAGAAGGATGGGGGCAGAGGAGGCAGAATCCAGAGAGGAAGTGGCTTTCCCTAAGACCCAAAGGGAGAAGATTCTAGAATAGTGTCCAGGACTCTGAATAGTTGGTCTGTTTGTCTATTTCCATGACTTCTTGGCTAGGCAGCCTGAATTGGCAGGTGTGAGGCCATATTGAGAGAGATAAGCCTAGGGCAGAGATCTGGCTTGCACAGGTGCTAAGCAGGTTAGGGCTAGCATTGTCCTTCTTCTGCCAAGGACATGGCACCCCCAGCTTGTAAGCACCTGAGAAGCCTGCTCATAACCCTCTTTATCTTGAACACAGCAGCAGCCAGGTCCTCCCTAGCTCCATGCATCTGGCTCTACTCCCATTTCTCAATCTTCCTTATTTTCATCAGACCTAGGATCAGAGATGGGTGTGGTACTCATGGGCATGTCTCTGGTCCCTGGGTAAAGAGCACTCCTCTTCCACACCGTGGGACTGACAGGGAAAAATGGAACACCCTCAATTTGACTGAAACCTCAAGATGAGATAGGATCATCTTTTTGCCCATCCGGATCTATGGCTTCTCCTACATGTTCTGCTCCATTTACAGTTTGACCAGCAGATGGGGTAGAAGATGAATCCAGTTGTACCAAGAACACAGGGTCGGAAGATGTCTACAGTGAGAGCTGGTCCAGGAGGAAGATGACAGAGAAGTATCAGGGAACGAGAGTTTATGTGTCCCAGATGGCGTGCTCAAAGCTGTGTAAGAAGCTGTGAGAGCCAGGCTGCAAGGGACTGGGACAAGCTGAATGGGAGCGGTAGCTCGGAGAGGCCAGGTCGGAAGGGAGGCTCTGACAGAGGGATGTGGCAGGTTCTTAGAAGGATCCCCTGGTGTCAAGAGATGGGGAAAAGAAAGTCATGGGTTTCAGGACCATCCCTGATTGAACCCGAGGAATGGAGATTGGGAGTTCCAGTGACCACGAGGGGCAGACACAGGGCCATCTTCAGTATGCCTATCTTTTTCCTCTGTCACCCCAGACATAGCTTTTATGTGTTTTAACTCACTGGAACACCTGTGTTCCCACATGTTTGCATGTGTGGGTTCTTTGCTGGGTATGAATATCTCTTAGCTCACACCAGGGTTACAACATGATACAATACCATTAAGTGTGTGGTATTGTAAATCACAAAGGCACCACTGTCCCCAATCCGTGGCGTCAAGCTTAGCAACACAAAGTGATGGCTGTTTCCTCGAATGGATGTATGGCTGAGTGGAGCTGACTGTTTCTGCCACAGCTTAGCACACCATGAGCTTGCTCTAGTATGTTGCTAGCCCAGGGAAGGAGCGGATTCATGATCCAAAGTGTGGTCCCCTTCAAATGTGCAATACTTTCACAGCACAAAAAAGACTAGTTACAGCAAATGGAGAAGCAGGTGATTATAGCAGGCACTGTGCACGTTAGTCTGTCCTACAGATCTAAGCTTAACTCCAGAAAGGAGGAGCCATGGTTTGGAGAGATAACATAGCCATTAACACATGACAAGCAGTGTTTGATTCCCAGCACGCATGTAAATAATCTAGGCTCAGCAGTGCATATGTGATCCCTGGAAAGCAAGAGTCAGAGCCTAGCCAAACCCATGAGCTCCAAGTTCAGTGAACGACTCAATCTCAAAAAGTAAGGTGGAGCAGCTGAGGAGGACTTTAGATGTCACCCTTTGGCTTCCACATACTTACTTGCACATCCCTGTACACATAACCACAAAGGGGGACCACATCACAGAAAAGGAAGTGAAGGGTGAGAAAGGAAGTGACTCACTTGATATCACAAAACCAGAAACCGTCATGGCCAAGAGAACTCATAGAACTATGGGGTCAGCTCCATAGATATGGAATGTCCACAAAAAACAGGAGTCCTGGGCTGGGAGTAGGGAGGGGTGTTTCCAAGCTTAGGTGCTGCTGCTACAATGGCTGCTTGACCTTGGCCTGAGCTTCAAGAAGCCCAGTCTACTTCTACCTACTAGCTTCAGCAGGACCAGCAGACCAGACACAGTGGCTACCACAATAGGATGTGGAAGTAGGTACTTCTCTGCTTGACTTAATGTCACGAGGAAAAGAATGGAATGGAGGCTGTGGTTCCCTGAAGTGAACATGCAGGGTTCAGGGATGCACTCCATAGTAACAGAAACCCAGAGTCTCCCCTTTTCTTGTCCCTTCACCCCACAGGGGTTTTGGGTTGCAGCTAGATCCTATGGGGATCTCTTGAAGGGGGCCTCAAGCAAATCGGTTCACTCAGATGGGAATAATCAGCAGGAAAGAGGGCTGTGCACGTACTTGACATTGGTGTTGGTGCAGATGACGTACTCGATCTCATCAGAGTAGGGGTTCTGGAAGGTGAAGCTGCTGGTACGGATCAACAGCCACTCCCGGTTCTTGGTGCGGAATCGATACATGACCGACAGCACTTGGCCCTTCAGCTTAACCACCTGCGAAAACATTTGGACAAGGAAGTCAGCAGGAGGAGGAAGAGAGAACAGCAAGGCAGTGTGGCCGGCTGCTGAACAGGTCGGCAGGACCGCAGAATGGGGTGCTGCTGCAGCCAATGGCAGTAAGGGGGAGTGGGCATGAGATTAAGAGTGGCAGCTAGGCTCACACTTCCGTCTGCTTCCACCCTGGGGTCACTCCGTCATCCCATGTAAGATCAGTAACAGTCAGTGCTTCTTTTTTTTTTTTTTCTTTTTTCTTTTTTTCAAGACAGGGTTTCTCTGTATAGTTCTGGCTGTCCTGGAGCTCATTCTGTAGACCAGGCTGGCCTTGGACTCAAAAATTTGCCTGCCTCTACCTCCCAAGTGCTGGAATTAAAGGTGTGTGCCACCACCACCCGGCACAGTCAGTGTTTCTAATTTAGTGGCTATAAATCAGATGGTGAGCATCCCATACACACACAGTGCCAGGCACAGGGCAGCACCAACAACATAAGGGTTGTTTTCCTTCTTTCTTTCTTTCCTCTATTCCTTCCTTCCTTCCTTCCTTCCTTCCTTCCTTCATTTCATTTTTTCCCTTGGGCATTAGGGTGTTCTGGGGCTGAGTGCTAGGTGGACAGCTATAATGCATCATGAACTTATTTCTTAGATGGACTTAATTCACATAAAATTTTTAACCTGTTTGACATTGTAAAATGGATTCAATAAACTCTCAGGAAGGAGGTGAAATAAAATGGTAAATCTGTATGCATTATTTATTTGAATGTATTGATCTGCCACTGCTTTCATGTTGCAGTATGGTTTCCAGCATACTTTCATGCACACCTGGAAAGGAGGCTTCACTATGTACAGATCACATTACCAGGATGCAACGATTAATTAAGTTCTCTAAGATCAGACAGCTCTAGCGGCAAAGAGAAACAAGAACTGCGATTTTATGTCCAAGTTACAAGCTTATCTCTCTGGAGATAGCTTGTTTTTTCCCTTTGTTCACTCACACAATACAAAATTATGTAAAGACACCTGCCCACTGGCAGCTGGAAGCATCTCTCAACAAGGAGAAAGAAGTGGGAGATGGAGAAGCTATCGGAATGACTAACAGACCTTGCCTCAATGTGATTGTCCCCCAAAACAAGGTAAGATGAGCAGAAGTCCTTCTTGTAGGCATGCACAGTCCAAGATCCTGGGAGTGTAAATCTTCAGTCTCTCTGGGTGTGGTTGCAGATGGACTGGTGATAAGAATAGGGCCTGATTCTAGAGCCAGGCAAGGTTTGACTCCTCCTAACATCACTGGACTTGCAGCCTGCTTCTCACCGGGAGTTTGCAGTCTCTACCAGACTGTACATAGCCTGGGGACATGGGGAGCTGAGCTTCACACAGTCCAGCCCAGTGTCTTGTACACAGTGGCACTTAGAGTATACCTCATGAGCTGGCTACATTGCCCTGAAGCAGCCAGGAGACTTCCCCTACACTGGCTCTGGGGAAACCAGGCACAGCCATACTGCAGAGTTCCAAACAAGACCCTCTTGGGGGAATATCCAAGAGAAAAAACAAACAAATGAACAACAACAACAAAACCAAACCAAAACAAACAAACAAAAAACCAAAAAAACAAGAAAGCTGGAAGAGGGCAGAGGTCTTGTTACCACCTAGAAGGAGGCTGTTGGGATGAAGTGAAGCTGGCCTATTTAGAGGATGCTGCCTCATAGACAATTGGTCCCTGTCTTAGTCACTGCTCTATTGCTGGGAACAGACACCATAGGGCTTGGAAAGGGACTTGGCTTACAGTTTCAGAAGCTTACTCCATTATCATGGCATAGAGCATGGTAGCAGGTAGGTATGGTGCTGAAAGCTGCATCTTCATCCATAGCAGAGAGAGAGAGAGTGAGAGAGTGAGAGAGAGAGAGAGAGGGAGGGAAAAGAGGGAGGAGGAAGGGAAGAGAGTGAAAGAAGTTAAGGGGGAAAGAGGGAGACTATGCCTGGTTTGGGTTTTTGAAACCTTAAAGCCCAACCCCGATGGCACACTTTCTCCAACATGGCCACATCTATTCCAACAAGGCCACATCCCCTAATCCCTCTCAAATATGACCACATCCTATATGAGCCTATGGGGACCATCCTTACTCAAACTACCATAGTCTCCTAACGGGCACGGCCTCTTTCCTCACAGGGGCCAGAAGTCAAAGTCACATGCTCTCAGGTCAATAGCTTGGAGTGCTTCCTTGGTGCATAACACAAACAAACTCATGCGCTCTGTCCTGAGTGTTTCTTCCAACAGAAGGAACTAAGGCACGTGTGTGAGAGTTTTTCACTGTGTTTCACAGACTAGCAGTAGAATCTACCTGGGTATGAAGCTGAGGTATGGTGCTGAGGGTAGAGAACAGAGAAAGAGGGGTGCCAGCCCTGGCCCTTCAGCCCATGAGTCAGCTCAGCAGAATAATGTGTATTAGGAACATGAGATACAGAGCTGAAAGATACCCACCAAGGCTTTGCACTCATAGGAGGGGATATGAATGGTTTGAATTCTTTATTTCCCAATCTTAACTCCCTGTCCCCATTGCCAAAGTGAATGTTCTGTTCCAAAGTACAGGTCACCTTGCAGGGGTCAGAGAGATGTATAGATAACCACAACCCACAGAGTCTGCTACAAATTCACAATCAAATGCCAGGGGCCAGCAAGAGGGCTAGGAGTTGGGACCTATTGTTGAGGTCCTGACCTGAATGAAGGATTCCAGAAGGGGAATGAAGTTTGGGAAAGAGTTGGAGGGTAGGCATGATGCTGTCAAATGAGATTCTTGGCTCATATTATTGTAGAAAGCACAGCACAAGTGTGTACAGGCAAGAAAGCCAAGGAGTGATAAGGGATTGACCTGGGCATGCAAGCAGGGCTGGTAATACGATCCAGGTCTAACTAAGCTCAGAGTGATGCATCCTATTGTGTTTCACTCAAGTGTGGGGCTAGTAATACAGGAGACTGCAAAGATCCTAAAACCTAGCTTAGCCTGGCTCTTTATGAAAACAGCTGGCAAAGGTATCGTCACCATAGTTACCATCTTCACCTTACAATCATTACCATCATCTCACATCATCACCATCACTATCATTAGTGTCTTAGCCAATGTTCTATTGCTGTAAAGAGACACCTGACCACACAACTCTTATAAAGAAAAGCATTTAATTGGCTTACAGTTCTGAGGGTTAGTCCACTATCATCATGGCTTGCAGCACGGTGTGACACAGGCAGACATGGTACAGGAGAGTAGCTGAGAGTTCTACCTTTAGATCCACAGGCAGCAGGCATAGAGAGAGACCCTGGGCCTGGCTTGAGCATTTGAAACTTCAAAGCTCACCCTGATTGACATATTTCCTTTAATAGGCTAACACTTACTCCAATAAGGCCACACACCTCCTAATCCATGTCAAATAGTTCCATTCCCTGAGGTCCAATACTTCAAATATATGAACCCATGGGGGCTGTTCTTTATTCAAAACACCACAATTACTCTCACCATCATCACCCTCATCGCTATTACAACCACCACATCACAATCATGGTCACCCTCACGTTAATTAGCATCACACTCACTGTTATCACCATCACGATGACATCACAATCACCATCGTCACGATCCTTAGCATCATAATCATTACTATTACTATTACCGCCGCCATTATCATCACTATCGTCATCACCTCCACCATCCCAATCACTGCTATCACCATTATTACAACCACAATTATTACCATCACCATCATCATTTTTCACAGCCATAATCACCATCACAATCATTTGTAACTATCACAGTCAAAGCCATTACTATCATGACCATCAATATCATCATAGTCATTACCGTTGTTATCATTATTACTGCTACTACTATTACCATCACTATCAATATTATTGATGACCACCAACCATCATCATTATTACCAACTAGAGCATCCAGAGCATACACTTACATCTCACCTGGGCTTCCCTCTATCCCGTGTCACATTTGACTATGCAAACTACATATGCCACAAGAACTTGGCAGGTTTGAAAAGAAAAAGGAATTGGACACCTCATTTCACCCTAGTAGCCAGCTTCAATGACTTGTACCAGCTACCTCATCCCTTAGTGAAAGGGAAACCAGGCATCAGAGGTGGAAGCCCTGGCACAGGCCCAGCACACATGGACAGCAGCAACTGTAGAGCCACAAAGACATCCCAAGGCACACCCAGACTTGGCCTGAGTTTGTATTCTTTGGGCACTGGCCACCATCAACGAAGGGGGACCAGTGTTGATAAAGGGAAGTGGTTTGTTCTTGAGAAAGCTGAATCAGCCCTTGAGCTCTTGTTTTAAACAAAAGCACTGAACTGCTCAGACAGGAAGCCCATAGAACACACACAAGTTCTGAATTTAGTGTGGTGTCAGTGTACCTTCCCAAAGGCCAGGAAAGTATCCGCTCCCAGAATCCCTTTCTCAGCCAATTTGCCAAGAAGTCAAAATGGAAAAGAGAAACTTTGGGTAGGCTCCTACTTCACGTCCATTCTTTCTGTTTAGACATGCTCAATCATGAAGGCAGTGGTGGTGGATGACACTCAAAACTTTCTTAGTCCCATTGTCTACTAGGAAAAACATGGTGACAGTATTCATGGGGTAGGGTTGGGGATTCCACGGAGAAATACATGAAGCAGGATCTACATAGATTTACATCCTTACACTCCTTCAGCAAATGTGGCACAAAGCATCCTGGTAAAGTCTTACCATTCTGATTTCACATTTTTCCCAAATGGGAACTACATGCTGTAAGTTCTGATCTACTTAGGCAGCTTGGTTGGAATCTACCCTCATGAAAATGATGTGCACAAGTACAGGTCTGGGGTCTGCCCATAGCAAATCCAGGTTTCAGTAAAGGAGGCCAAAAAAAGAGAAAGTGGATAAAGGAAAAGACATATGGTAAAGGAGAAACAAGAGGTGGAGGAGGATGGGACCTCTTTAGCCACTGGTAAGATATCATGGATGACATGGTTTGAAAGGTATCAGTCATGTGGAGAGTAGAGGACAGCATTCCAGCTAGGGAATGGCTCAATCATGGTCAAAACATGGGAAAGAGAATGCTCAAGAAACAGAAAGAAGGCCAATGTGACTGAAGAATAGTGTGAAAAGAAGGATGGAACAGGACCAGGCTTATGTGAAGCCTGAAGTTATGGATCATTGTTGGCAAGTTTTAATCAAAACTGTGACTAAACCTAGTATTCATTTTTACAAAGTCTTGGAGTGAAATGGTAACAGAGGAACAAGCGGTCACCTGCAAAAGTCAGATAGGGGACAGGGATGACAGGAGGGGACAGGGAGACATCATCACTTTTGTAAAGGTGTACCAGAAGGGCTCTGTGCCTAAGAGATACTGAATGTTGTACTGAGAAACTGGCTGGACATAGTGTGAGGGAGAGGCCACTGAGAGAAGAGGCAGTGTGCTGGGTTTGGAGGTCCCTGGGTCCTCAGATGTAGAGGTCAAGAGCTGCCTGGAAGAAGGCAGACATGAAGCTAGAAGACAAGTAAGCTGGAGTGATCCAGTGGTTATGAAGAAGAAGTTATATGGTTGATGTCAGGTCCTCTCATCACTACTGCAGAAAAAAGTGAAGAAGCCAACTGAACAGGGGCCAGGAAGTGGAAGGGCAGTCAGGAATGGGGGGAACTGGAAGGAGTGACATTGGAAGAGCAGAACTGAGATCAAGGAGGAAGGGAGCTCCATAGAGCTGCCCAGGTAGGCTTGAAGCTAGAGGGCCAGGTCTCTGTAGATAGGGAGGCCTCTCACTGGCTGGGCCTTAGATGCTTGCAAAACAAATGCTAAATTAAGCCCATACATACGCAAATGCACGGCAGCAGATTCCTCTCTTGAAAAGTGACCCACAGGTCTCTTTTCTTATGTTCATTTTCTCCTTTTCCAGGAGTACAACATAGTCTGGTAAGAAGAATTCTCCCCTCCTCCCAGGCCAGCTGAGGAGTCAACAGGCCTCATACTTAATTAGCTCTAACTCACCAAAGTACCAAAGTATTTTGGCCTTCGCTTCAGTGAATCTCTCCTGTCCCCTACCCCACCACAGGAGCCAACAGTCTTTCCTCTCGTGACCTGTGCTATGGGTGCCTGTCCGAGAGTGTGTGTACTATTATGGTGGCTGTGCTGTGCTGCCAGGCTGCCTCTCCCTCACTATCCCGGTCTCCTGAAGTTGCCTTCCATGTCTAATCCTCACAGATCCTGCACAGCTCTGGAGCCCATTGCTCATTTTCAAGGTCTTCTGGCTTACCCTTATTTTCATTTATTTGCATACCTGGGCTTCCCAAGAGGTTCTTGAGAGCACTGTTCTGCTTATGTACTCAAAGGAATTGCTACTTACCTCCATAGATCCCGGGAGAGAACTGAGGCCCTATAGCATGATGCAGGAGACCTCAGACTTGACCTGGTTGGTCTCACTGCCTGCCACTACCTCCTTCTCAGCCCTAGGAGCTGCTGAGGACCCTTCTGGCATGCCACATTAGTGTGTCTGGCACAGCACCCTCCCCCTGGCATGTTCTCTCATTTCTTTCGTATTCTCCCTTTAAACTCACGTTAGCTGATCTCTCCTCTGGGAGCTGCCTCTTCTCCCACGTCACCCTCTCTAGCCTTGGTGCTTGGGGAGACTCCTCAGAGCCTGCCCTCCACTCCTGCCACATAGCAACAAATTCCTCATGTGTCTTACTCTCATGCTTGAAGTCTTGCCCAGAATAGCTGGCTGACGTTGTAGTAGAGCTTGGTGGCTCACAGTAGGCCTTCATACCTCTAGCCTTCCCTCCTCCCAGGTATCTCACTAGGCAGCAGCAGCAACAGCAGCAGCAGCCATGAACAATACCTGCTGGAAGCTCTCCCGTAGGTGGCTCTGATCCTCAGGGTGGCAGAATTCCAAAATATCCTTTCCCAGAAGGTCCTAAAGGGGACAGAGAGCTTTAATAACCCCAAAGCCCACTCTCTATCTCTTACCCCTACCCTGGAGACAAAGGTATTGTTTATCTCCTCCCCTTGAGCCCACCTCCTCTTGCCTACCCACCACAATCTTAAACATAAAATGGTCCTCCTCCTTCTGCCTGCTGAGGAGTTGGCTTCCTTGCATCCATTCTAAATTCCCCTGGCTCAGTCCTCACTTACTTCTAATTTTGCTTGGGCGCTAGATCAGCAGCTTTACAACACAACTTTATTTCTGTTTGCTTTGGAGAGGCAAACTGCAATCAACATATTTTTAAAAACATCCAAAGAAAGCTCAAGGACGGACATGCTGCCTACGAAAACTAAAACTGTTTAAGTATGGAAACCAGGGGCTGACTGCGGCTATAATAACCGTGCTTGCCTCAGGTCTGTTCATTATTGACCTTCACTAGTCTAGGTGCTATTTGAAAGATCCAGCCTTCATCTAAACCCTGTGTGTTTCACCTTGAATAGGAGCAGAATACAAAAAACCATCAAAGAGCAATTTCGAGCGTGCACTAGGGAAGTGTCTCAAACAGCAAAGGATGTAAGCGATCTCAGGGATGAGAACCTGCATGAGCACATGGTGCTGGAAGTGACCAGACTCAGCAGCAAAGGGCAGTTTCTATGCCTCAGGGGTACCCAGACACTCAGGGGATGCTGCAGGACGCACCGGTCTGTCTGGAAACGCACTGCTGTCAGGGGTCACTGGCTTTCGCTTTATTCTATCTGAGACGTCACAGTTTGCATGACCCTACCTTCAGGATTATAGAAAGGCTCTAATAGCTTTGTTTGAACTAGTTGTAAAATCGACACACAGGGCTGATTCCAGCACTGATAAAAGTTAAGTAAATAAAATAAAAATACACATGCAATTAAAATAACTCATGTTAACATATGCCAAAGCTTCGCAAAGTCTTTTTCTTGGAACAAAGAGACATGTATTTCTTTCTTTTTAAATGAGTTTTTATTTTAAGAAACTATAGAAAAGGCAAAAGGATATATATAAAACAAACACCTGCATATCCATTGCATTGATTCAATTATCATTATGTTATTAATATTATTTTATTTAAAAAAAATTTCTTTGTAGATTTTTCGTATACAAATGCAGATGGGAGTCTCTCTCTCTCTCTCTCTCTCTCTCTCTCTCTCTCTCTCTCTCTCTGTGTTATCTCTTAACAAGTTGTAGATCCCTCCCACAGTACTTCTCTATGAAGTCTTTTAGCATTAATATAAGAACTACCTCATTATACTGCAAAACCAAAACATGATCATACCTAAGAAATGAATAGTCATTTGATAACATCTCCATACTCCTCACCCTTGTCCCATACATGTCTCCCCTAGGTAGAAAGCCTCAAGCTTAGGACATGGATCATGCTTTTGTACTACATGTGATTGTGGTTCCTTGGCTTCACCGACGTAGCTCATGCCTTTCTGTGTTTCTCATGCTTTTTCAGAAAGGATCCAGAGAAAAGATCCGAAAATCTGCCCCAAGTAAAAAGATTCCCCTCAAAGGACTAGGCAAACACCCCTCAGGTATCTTGACAGTTGTCAGACATATAGGAGCTTTGTAATTAAAATAAACCGATCTCAACTCCCATCCTTTGTGACGGTGGCATCGTCTTACAATGGACAGGTTGGCTTGGGAAGGGTGTCAGCCTGGCTCAACAGAGAACCTGGACTCCTACGTCATTTCTCTAGGATGTCATGGTGCTGAACCTTTAACAAGTAAGATAAATACCTTTTGAGTGAAGTTAAATCTTTCACCAGTACCAGGAGTTCAGGGCTAGTCACTGACCTGGGGCTGGTAGCCAATCACACTGATGCATCTTGGGTCTACAAATGTGATGATCCCATCAGAGTTGTGCCGTGACAGGAACTCTGTGGGCACTGACATGCCACTCATGTCCATGCACACAGGAGAGCTGGTAACCTGGAATGGAGGGTGGATAAAGATGTGGATGAGGACATGGCAAGAATCCACCTAGCTTGAACGTCACACATCTTGCTGTGTCGGTGGAAAGATGGGTGTGAGGAATTGAATTAATGCTTGGCCGCTTTCTTTACATTTATTAAGCAGTGAGAACAATGAAGATTTACAACAAGCCATAATGCCATAGGGCACGTGTGAGGATAAGAGATATTACACACTATGCTGGCAAATGGTTGGGGCTCAGCAGTTGGTATCTTCTTCCTCTCTCATCTTCCCCTCTGTAATTGGTGTAGAGACTCCAAAAGTATGAATTTCTGGACTGAATTCACCCAGCTACTCTTATTTTACAAACCAGCGAAGAGGATCTAGTGTCTGTTTTATGTGAATGAAATCGCTTATTCATTTGTTTGAAAATGGTCAGACTTAGATCAAGGATGTGAAACAGGAGCCTTCTGGACTACCAACTCTGCCTGCCTTCATCAATTTGGAAAACACCCTAAATGTCAGAGGATGAATGAATGAGCGAAGTGACTGAGTGTATCAGATATCAAATTAAGCAAAACATTTAAAGCTTTATTCACTTACTTAACATGTAGGAGTGTTTTGCCTGCATGCATGTCTGTACCACCTACGTGCTTGGTGCCTGAGGAGGCTGGAAGAAGGCATCAACTCCTCCTGGGATTGGAGTTGCAGACGGTTGTGAGCTTCCATGTGGGTACTGGGAATTGAACCTAGGTACTCTGGAATAGCAGTCAATTCTAACACTGAGCTAACTCTCCAGCCCCAAGTAAATTACATTTTAACAAGACAGGGTCCCTACTTCAGAGGGTATGCACAAGTATACTCTCAGCTAACCACAGCAAACAGTGTGCTGATGATGTTGAGGTGAGAACACAGGAGGAAGTGATGGTTCGCATTAACTAAGGGGACTGGCAGTTATTTAGGTAGATCTCAAGGCATGAGGAGGTAGGAAGTTCACAGAAGGAATTTTGAAAACAGAAGAGTAACTAAGAAACACAAGGTAGAAGAAACAGCTTGAAAATACCCATAGAGGAGGGGAACCATGAGGTGGCTTCATGAAAACGGAAAGATGTGGTTTGGTAAAAGGATGTGGGAAGAAGGGGAGAAGGGAAGGAGAAGAGGATATAAAGATGAGCGTGGCCGTTGTCCCACAAGGGGACTTTAAAGGTGGTGAGAAGGCTGTGAGCTCTGCAGTGACTGGTGTAGGTGGGAGAGAGGTCTGTTAACCCTCAGCACAGAATGGTTTCTATGGTGCATCCCTTGTGGTACACCTTTTTAAAATTCAGGTTTTGACCCAGAGTGAGACACATAAACCAACAAATATTGGTACCCAGGGGTTCCCAATGAAGAGGCATCCAAACTCAGTCTCTTGTCCTGTGTAGTAAACAAGCCCTGACTGAAGATGAAAAATACAGGTTTTCTGAGCTTGCCTTTCATCTCAGCACTCTGGAGGCGGAGCCACGTGGATCTCTTGAGGTCCAGACCAGCCTGGTCTACAGAGTGAGCTCTAGGATAGCGAGGGCTACACAGGAAAAACTCTGTCTTGAAAAAACAAAAAACAAACAAACAAAACAGACTTTTTGCTCACCTGGAGCCTCCCAATTGCCACAAGGCAATATTTACTGCCTTGTCCAACATCAGCATCTTCTTCGGGTATGGTCATTCCTGAAATGAGACATGTAGCATCATGAACATGCCCAACGTTACTGGCTAGGCAGGGAAAGCACCCACGATTTCATTCATGCAACTGAAAATGCAGATCCATTGCTGCCACTCAGAGGTGGGAAGCTAGCCAGCGGCTCAGCAGCTCCACACTGCTTCCTGTTCCTCTCTGTCTGACAGTGTCTGATGATTTCATGATACATCACCATCTGCCTTTGTGGATGGATGACACAGAGGCAGTGAAGGAGGGTAAGATGCAAGTCATTCATCTCTACGTATGTACAGTTTCACTGAAACACCAGAAAGAAGCCTAAATAGGTCCTGTTGGTCATGCAAACAATTCACTTTTTTTGTTGACAAAGGATCAAAGACCATTAGAGGTGGTGCACAACTTGTTAGATTTTTTCCCTTTGTTTGTTTGTTTGTTTGTTTGTTTGTTTGAGGCAAGATCTCACTATGCAGCCTTGGCTGTCCTGGAACTTGCTATGTAAACCAGGCTGGCCTTAAATTTACAGAGAGATCTTTCTGTCCCTGCTTCCTAAGTGTTGAGATTAAAGTCACTCACCAGTGTCTATTGGTGTATACTTGTAGTCCCATCACTGAAAAGGCAAAATGAGCAGATCCTCTGGGGCTTGCTAACTAACTAGCCAGTTTAGATTATTTGCTGAGTTCTAAGCCACTGAGAGACCTTGTCACAAACACACAGACAAGGTGAGTGAGATGGTCCTTTGGCCTGAACATTCATGTACTTATATACACACACAATCTTGTACCCATATATACACAAACATACATGTGTACAGACACACACAGTACATCTTGGAAAACCTCCAGATTTGTTCACAGAGTTAGGTCTTCCCCAGTTTCTTTTCAGAACTGCATAGCACTCAGTTGTGCTGATACGCCATGTTTATCGAACCATCTCTCAGGTGTGAATGGTGAGGAGTTTTCCGTGTTGTGCAGATAGAAGCAATGCATGTTCTAATATGTAGGTATTTTTTTTAATTACTGGTATCATACTTGTAGGATGGTAGTTCTCTAGAAGTGGGATTGCTGAGTCAAATATAAATATAGTTCTGTTTTGTTAAATTCCCTCCAGAAGGGCTGTATCAGTTTGCATTCCAGTCACTGATGTCTGAAAGTCTGTTTCTCTATGTTCTTGGCTAACAGAATGTGCTGTCAGTTTTTGTCAGTTTGACAGGTGAGAATCTATGTCTTAATTTGCATGTCAGTAATTATAGTTATGTTCAAGCATTGCTTTATGTTTAGAACTGATTGACATTTTGAGTCTTAATGAATTGTCCGTTCATGTTCTTCCCCATTGTTCTGTTACTGTTCTGGTTGGCTATCTCCCAATGCTGTTTTTGAGACAGGTTTTCTATATCCAAAGATGGTCTCAAACTTGGTAAGTACCTGAGGAAGACCTTGAATTTCTTATCCCTCTTTCTTCACCTCCCAAGAGATATATAGGATTATAGCTATATATAGCCTTGGGTACTATCATGCCAAGTCTCACTTTTAAAGCATTGTCTCTGCAGAGAGGGATCCTGTAAATATGTTCTCCCACATGTTCCTATGTATTTCTTTGTTCCTATGTCCAAACTTTGCTTACAAGGCTAAAAGTCTGAGCCACAGTTAGAAAGCCATTTCTCATGAAGAGATTAAAAAAGACTCCTTGTTTGACTCTAGGGCTTTCTTGGCCTCAACTTTTACATTTAGATGTCTCAGATACTCCATTACTCTTGTGTAGCATATGGAATACATATTGATGTTTGTCTTCAAGTATGTGACTCTTCAGTTATCCGTCTGATATTTGTTTAAATTACAATGACTTAAGATACCATTTTCATCTTGCAATAAAGCCCAATGCACACTTGGGTTTAATTATGGACTCCTTTTATCCCACTACCTGTATCCCAGAGGCACTACTGTGTGTTCTAGTGACTGTTAAGGTTTCCCTGTCACGTTTTCTGGCTACTCTTGTGTTTTTTATATGAAACTTAGTATCAACTTACCTAACTTCATAAAATAGTTTGATGGCATTATTAATAGGTTTGATTAACATTATGATTTGCCTTGAGGAGAATGATCTCTTCATAATGTTGACTCACCACCCCAAGCACAGGGAAACATTTTAATGATGTAGTTCATCCTCTTATGTTTTTTTCAGAATTGTTCAAAATGTTCCCCATATATGCTTGTACTTTTATAACTGTTAAATTTGTTCCCTCATCCATGTTGGGATGTCATCTGGTGTTGTCATTGTGCCTATCTTGTTTAGGCCACCATACTGTTAAGATTTCATGAGTGTGAAAGAAAAACAAAGTGGTTTCCACTAGCTGAGACTGCCACAGTACTTTTTCTCACTTCTGAGAAGACTCAAACTTTGGAACAAGCTTATTACTACCCTTCTGGATATTATGTAATTCTAGAAAGTGATGTAAGTCTGAGATGCTCCCAGCAGAAGAGAAAGGAGTGAGGATGTAGTCCTGGATGAGGACTGTTCAGTATCATCCATGGCAAGGACAGACATTCTGAGCTCTACTCTTACCTGTGTGGGCTTAAAAAATTAAGTATTCATTGAAAAAAAATCATGTTTGAAACTCCTTGTTATAGATGGAAGACAGTATCTCAGGAGATATGATGGTTTTTACAGTCTTTTCACCCCCTTTTCTGCAATGTTCCCTGAGCCTTGGGGATTGGGGTTATCCTGTAGGTTTAACAATTGGGGATAGTCAGCCCACAGCCAATTGTTTTCTGAATTTTGACCAGCTGTGGATTTCTGTGATGGTCTCTGCTTGCTGCAAAAACAAAACAAAACAAAACACCAAAAGAAAACAAAAGAAAACAAACAAAACAAAACGTCTTTGATGATGGGTGAAAGATACATTTATCTATAGATATAAAGATAGACATATAGAATGAAGTTGAGAATTATACTGGTTTAGGAACATGCCAGTGGTAGGTTTTCCTCTAGGGTCTATGACCTCATTAGTCACAGGTAATTGGCTAGGGTTACAGTAACAGGCATAAATCTCCTCCTATTGAATGGGTCTTATGTCCAATTAAGTGGCTGTTGGTTATTCCCAAAATATAAGTGCCACTATTGCATCCCTGGTTACATCTTCTTGTGCTGGTCATTGTTGTAGTTTGTAAGACTTTGAATTACTCTTCAGAGGAGGTGTTCAGAACAGTTCGAGTTTGATATCTCCAAGTCCTGTGTCTACAGCAATAGTATCTTAACTTCACATCCTGGGAGGCAAACAAGAACTTAAAGAGTTTACATACTTGGCACTTATAATTAATCCATGTCTCTTGGAGGAAGCATTATTATCCCAAATTCCCACATATTCTGAGCTCTGCTGATGGTGTGTGTGTTAATAATACATAATACAGTCATGCCCCTTTGGAGAACCCAAAGAAGACAGACAAATAGTTGTAAAGACTGTCTGTTATAATGCAAAGTGAAAAGTGATCAGGTGCAGGCAAACCCAGTGGCTGGGAGAAGGTAGCTGCTTACAGGATAGCGTGGGGCTTCTGAGTTCATCTGAACTGGCATACATACATGGTGAGCTCAGCAGAGACTGATGGAAGGGCTCTTGTGACTGCAGGTGGCACAGATCCGGGGGAAGGAGAAACAATATAATACAGGGAGGGGTCTGGTGTAGATACGCTTCATCTTCTAAGCCAGCATTGAAGACTTCATGCACCCCTGTAGATGGAAGGTCTCTCCTGTAAGAGTTAGCCTATATCCACTGGGACTGGCAGTCCAGTAGTCTCAGCTAAGGACACATCTCTTTACTGGCCCAGCAGGCATGCAATGGCCCTCACTGGAGCCAGGCCTTTTTGTTGTAAGCCAACTGACACTGCTTTTCTTTTCTTTTATACATAATATAGTAGTTTACCTTTATAGACCAAAATAGATGAAATGATAGTTTGTGATTGGATTAGGTCTGCAGAAAAGTGATATATGCAAAGGGAAATGAAGGATCAGCACCAGATAATTTTTATGGAGCAAAACCAAAGCAAAACAGAACAGCTGAAAAGGAAAAAAAGAGAAAGAAACAAAGAAATCAACAGTACAGCATCCCCCATACCAGACCATTAAAACTCCTTATACTTGGAGAAGCCAGAAGACAGCTAAGTGTCAAGCTCTGCATGCCCTAAAGAGGAGAGGCATAGGTGCAGTTTTGCACTTAAGCAGCCCACACAGTCTGTGGATTGGAAAGGGGGAGTCAAATGTAACCTCAGATTAGAAGGCAACGTTAGCAACACACACAGTTGTATCAAAATATCCTAGAAGACAGGAAAGGCACAAATCAAATCATCCCGCAGAAAATGAGTCCAGGCCATGAATAAGCAATTCAGATGGAAATACTCCCAATGTCATGTGCCCAGAAAAGACATAGAAATTCACTACTAAGGAACATTTGATTGAAAATGTCACAGCTCTTCTGCGTTCACACCAAATATCAGACTGATACAGCCTGCAGGATGATGAAAACTTTTAGAGATGTTAGGAGGTGGGGAAAGGACACTCTTATCCTCTCCTGCAGGATACTTTAGTGATAGCTCTGTGCATTTAAATTACCACCTTTGTACTACTTCTAGAACTAACGTTTGGAAACACCAGCACTCATGGACAGATGATCCCCTGTAATATGTAGACTTCACAAGCCCCATCGGACTTCCAAACTAGAGATGGGCATCATGCTCCCAGCTGGAGAATGAATGACTATGAAACATCATGCAGTCATGTAAAAGAATGTAGCTGTATGAGCTACACTTTTTTTTAAAGAGAGAAATATACTAGGAAGATATGCACTTAGCTTTCAGGAAAAGGACCAGGGCAAAAAGGGGTATTGTTACTGTTTAATTTAAACCTTTAAACAATGAGCTTTTGAGCAAATTTTATCTTGCATGTTTTTCTGTATCTTTCAAATTTTATTTATGAACATGGTTTGTGTTTTCATAATTTTCTAAAGAGAACAAAATAAGGCGGGTATGGTCATGGCAAAGCCTGAACTGCCAACACGTGAGAGGCTGAGGCAGGAAGAATGCACATTTGGTTTTAAAAACATAAGCTCCTGGTGTTTGGTTTCCCACTCCGGGGAAGTTTTCTTGTGATGCCCTGTGCTCGCCAGCAACACAGAACCATGGGTGTAGACTGTGAAATCTACACTTAGGGCCCTGCCCTTCCATTAGCAGATGGAGAGGCAATGTGCCTGGTGGCAGCAGAGCCTCAACCCAAACATTACACAGGCAAACTGTGCTCCCTTTCAAAGGCATGGCTACCAAGCCAGGAGGTAGAGAAACCCCTTCCCTGGACTGATTTGGCGGCTACTACTTAGCATTCTGCTGGTAAATTTGGACCTGAATGCCAAAACTTCATTTCTAGGAAATGAGGACCACAGGATTATCTTAACAGCAGACATGGGAAGTTTAGTGGGTTAACCAGAATGAGGACGTAATGGCTATGCAGCTCTGCACCTCATCTCTCCATGGAGAAAGCAAACTGGGGAAAACTTGAAGCCTCTCAGATTCCTCCCATCAAATAATTCTGAGTTTGAATTATCATCCCAGCGTGAGTGATGTGGTTTCCATAGGGAACACAGAGACTGTTTCCCAAGGAAAGCTGAGGGGTTTCTTCCACTGTGTATGGGATGCTCATACTGCAATGAGTTTTACTAGCTTCTCCCTGCTCTCCTGCTTCTGGACAGCTGGCTTCCTGTCATCTATCTGCCTGGGCAACACCAGAACTCCAAAGCTCTTGGTGCACTGGCACCCTCAGTCCCTGGACATCAGCCTCTGCTCTCCTCCTCTCCTACTGAGGCCTCACATCTTGTTCCACTGTCCCCTCTCACCACCATGATACATACTTTCTTTGTTCATCAGGATTGGCCTCCACTGCCCTGCTTACCTCTCTCAAACCAACTGATGCTGGAACCACCTTCTGCTCAGCCCTGGGAATGGTGATCTTCTCACTGAAAGACCCTGACTGTACCAGATGACCTGCAGGTTCTATTATCTCTCTTGTTCCTTGGTACCTCCTTCACCATGACAACCCTCATTTTCCCAGTGATTTACTTTCCAGCACTCCTACTATGGGACTGCTGTAAGGTAATTCTCTTATGACTTAGGCTCAACACTTCCCAACATCCACTTCGAGATCTCTCTCTCCTCTTGCCCTGGCTCTGACTATGTTTGGTTTTATTTTTAATATCAAAGCTCCTGTGGGTTAGCAATTTCATAGTCCCCCAGTGCCACTTGTGAAACTGACACCAGAGCTTGCTCCTGTGATAGCCTCTCAAGATCTGAGATGGTTAGCTGCTCAGCAGAGAAGGCGACTGTGAGGAGACTGTGTGACTGGAAGGAGGGTGTAATGACTCTTTGCTACAGGGTAGCTTGGTGACAGTATCTTTCTGCCTCTGGCTGCAGACTTCGGTCACTTACAAAGATCTTCTGGAAAGTGATCTATGATCTGAGCACACAGAATTGGCAACTGCATCTATTGGAGACAATTATCAGAGCTTAACAGGTGAGCCTATTGAGTTATTCTTTCTTTGGGGAGGGGCAAACATCCATATTTAAAACAAAGGTGAAAAGATTCTCTTTGTGTGTTAGAGAACATGTTCAGTGTTTTCATAATTTCCTAAAAAGAACAAAATAAGGTGGGTATGGTTGTGGCAAAGCCTGTACTTTCAGGGCAGTATTTCAGGGGGCCCAATGATGAACCCATTGAAGGCCAAGGGTTCAGGAAAGAATTCTTTAAAGAAAATGGCCACTGAGCTTAGTGCCAACATAGGTGGAAGGCAGATATCCCTATGTACAGTGTACGGCTTAATGGTCATTAATAATGGGCTTTCGCTCTGGGGTAACCAGGGTCATCCTAAATCAAGAATTATGACTCTGCCACTGATAGCAAAAGCCTGCAGCCCTCTGAATTTCAGGAAAAATGAGTCACACTTATCATGTGACATAAGTATAAATACCCTTATTCTATAGTGCCTCTGTAGGCATTTGGTGGGTGGGGGGAATGTATGTGAGTCAACATTGTACATGCCACAAAGACTCAGCATACCTGAGTGTGGCGGTTTGAATGAAAATGGCTTCCTAGACTCAGGGAGTGGCGTTATTGGAGGTGTGGCCCTATGGAGGAAGTGTGTCACTGTGGGTGAGCTTTGAGGTTTCAGATGCCCAAGCCAGGCCCAGTGCCACTCTCTCTTCCTGCTGCCTGAAGATCCAGATGTGGAACTCTAAGCCACCTCTCCAGCATCACGTCTGCTTGCACTCTTGTGATGCTTTCTGCCATGACCATAACGGACTAGACTGCTGAACTGTAAGCCAACCTCCAACTAAATGTTTTCCTTTATAAGAAAGAGTTGTCGTGGACATAGTGCTTCTTCACAGAAACAGAAACCGTAACAACAAAGACACCCAATGTCCTAGTTTGCTACTGTTGGGATAAACATCATGAGAAAAAAAGCAGCCTGGGGAGGAAAGGACGTAGCTTATAGATCAGAATCTATCATCAGGGGAATCTAAGGCAGGAACCTAGTGGAAGGAAGGGGCTAAAGCAGAGGTCCCAGAGGAATACTGCTTACTGGTTTGCTCTTTATTTGGAATGCTTTCTTATGTAACCAGGACCACCTCAGCTATATCACCGTCCGCACTGGGGGAGGAGGTGGGGTCATCTGGTGGCTGAGCTAGGTCTCCCTGCGCTGATCTCTGTTTAAATGCAGCACTCAACTATGGTTCGGAAGGACCCGAGGCCATCCACACTTCAGGACAAGAGGTGCTGGCTTGTGATACCCCAGGCTCTCTGGCTGTGACAGGCGGTAGGTACTAGCACCAAGCAGGGGGGCCCAACACTCTGAGTCAGAGAAAGGAGAACCTGTTCTTACTCTTCAGAGTTCACCATCGTGATGGGGAAAACAGAGCCAGCTCATTCCAATGCCATGTGCTTGACAATGTCACAGGGAGCAGAACAGTGCCTGGAGATGGGCCATCCGGCTGCTGATGGGTGCCAGAGTGGGCAGAGAGAAGTCAGGAGGGAGTGCTTCCTGGCAGGAATAGCAAAGTGCTTTTTAATATGAACAGGATAACTGCAACTATTCTAACAGGTTTTAGTGATTCCCTCATTAGCTTCACAAGCTCATTTCACCTCATATTAAACTACATCGCCCTCCTTGGATAGCCTCTTCCCTCCTGCCACGGAGAAATAAATCTGGAGAGTATAAGCAATGCAAATGAGATGGACCTGGAAACTGCTGTTGGGAGGGGAAGGCAGCGCTGGCCAGGGAGGCTTCTTCATTCCTCACTAGGGATTACAGGAACCCGTTGCAGACAAAGTGGAACGTGGGTTTGTTTTTCAGTCTCTCTGGAAAGAGGCTGTCCTTGGCCTTCACCACCTCATGTGAATTAAGACATATTTTTATATTTCACAAAACAAAAGGCACAAGGGGAACAACTGTCTTCTGGCTGCAAGCAACCCAGGGCACTTGCTCACGGCACACTGCCAAAGCCTTCCCCGAGGAACATTTGTAAACTTTAGGAAAAATTTACTTTTGCAAAAACACATTTGGGAAACAGTCTCAATAAAGATAAAGTGATTTCATCACCGTAGGCTTCTCAGAGGCTGCACTATGCTGTGTCAACGAGTACCGTTTGCCAAGAAGGGAAATGCAGAACGTGAAGTTTCCCAGTGCATTGAATGGAATCCCTTTGTTGCAGTCTAATGACTTTTATCTTGGCAGATAATTTTGAAAAAAAAAAAAAAACTTGACCTGGGGATATCTTGTATTTCAGAGTTCTTGCCTGGAAACCCTAAAAGTGGTTTAGCCTGCCACGCAGGCCTTGCGTGACCGCAGTATTTGAGGCGAAACCTTCAAGGAAAGGCAGTCTCCTGCACCCGCATTGTCACCTGGCACCCCCTAACTCAGAGGTGGCTCAGATATGTCCTTGTACTTTTGTGCTAGATGTCCACCAAAGTATGACAGCTAGAGAAAAAATGGGACGTTTCTCTCTGACCTTTTACCAATGTTCCAACATCTTAGCCAAACCCTGACTTAGAAGTTACCCACCCAGACTCATTGCCTCTGGTATTGTTAGGGAAATAATGTAGGGGTAGTGCATTGAAGATTATAGAATGGAGACTAATCCCAGGAACTAGCTTAACAAGGATCCTCTGGGGCTAACCTCCACTAGCCCAGAAGATTAGCATAGTGGGCGGTTTTACCTAGGATGGGCGGGACCTTGAGCCGAGTGTGTGTGTGAGAGACAGTGTGGAACAGTCAATTTTTGTAGATAGAGGAGTCTGCATTGAGCAGTTGGACTCAGTCTGCAGCCCCCCAGGACCCTGGCTGGGCCCATGTGGCCCGAGTGTGCTCAGAGCCTGGGGGGTGCTGCACCAGACCAGAGGAGATGGCTGCTGTTTTTAGACCCAGTATATTTTAGGTAGGCTCAGATGTACCTTGACTACTGAGCTGCTAGATTTTTTATCTCTTTTACAATGATTGTAAGAGTCTCATGCCATTTTTTAAGAAATATATTTAAATAACACGCTTCGTGTGTCGAGTCTGATTTCCGACCCAGCCGAATCCCGTGCACACTTGGCCAAGACCCATCGTCCCACGGAACACGGGGTCCCCGCAAAAAACCCCGGTCCGTGGCATTAGCCTAAAAGGCTTATGGGTATAACTGATGCTTTTGTGCCTACTTGTCCCTTCCAAATTACAATGTAAGGTTCCAGGGCCTGATACAGAAAGAAGTATATCTCAATGCTGGAAACTAGGAAAGGCGAGCAAAGGTGAGGTAGGTGGTTTTAGGATCATGGATCAGGCCAGACCGCATTCAGGAAAGATACGACAGGGAATGCTAGTACCTGTAATTGCCTGTGAGGAGTGGAAGGTTTGCACCAGAACAGTAAAAAGGACAAAGTAGGCTTGACTTGAGATTAGTCCAGAAAAATGCCAAGTCTCAGGGAAGTACCCGAGACTCCTCAGAAACCACATGGCTGAAGATTTCTAAGACTCTCACTGGGGCTATGCGTGACTTGTAACCTGCCACTCCAGCCATTGCCCTGGGAACAGACAGGTGAAACTTGGTTCGAGTGTTCCTAAGACTGCAGCAAAACCACATAGTTCACTTCTGACCTTGTCAACGATACTCAGGTCTTTCTAGAACCTCTGCAATGGATGATGGCACAATAATCAGTTCTCAAAATGGACCATCACACAGTAACATGTCTAAGTTAAGTCACATGGAAATGGGAAGCATGTGACAATGGGGACATCCAGGTAAGGAACCAGAACAATTATTTCCAGTTGCTTTATATGAGAGAAAAATACCTAAATTCCATCCTCTGGGAGCCTAGAGGACACAATACTTGTAGAAAGATAGCAACTTCGTCACTGAGGACTGAGTGCAGATGAAAAACACACTTGTCACATTAAAAACAGAAAGGGGAGTTGGCGGCCATGAATAGAAGATCAGGTCAAGAAGTTCAAGAACTTCATATGAAGAACAAAAATCTAATGGGGGCCAAAGAAGAACCAGGAAATGGCTATGGGACTTGAGGTATAAATAGGGCACCTGAGACACAGGGCTGACTCTGAAGCCTGAATGATACCTCCTCACACAGACAGCTCAAGTCCCCATTTGGGCTGAATCAGCCTAGTCATTAAAATGAGCAAAACTAACCCCACTAGCATACCTGAACAAACATCTGAGTTCTAGGCCTTCAGAAAACAGTCTACTTGTGTTATAACAGGAAAGGGGGAGATTCTGAAAGAGAAGACAAGGCAGGCTTGGCCACCTGTCCATCAGTCATTAGAAACCAACTGCCAAAGATGTTGGAGAAGTGTCTTCCTGGAAACCCCAGGGTCTCAAGAATTCTGTTGCAACTGTACAGGGCAGTGAGAAAATCCTCAAACTAAAATCAGGAGTGTGGGGCCTTTCAACCCTTCTAGATGTTAATTATTGGGAGAATCATCTTGGCATGGTGAAATGGACCAAATAATGTCAGGGTGATGGTGTAGAGAAAGACAGGGTGAACAACACAACCAATGTGATCTGTTTAGTACCTGACCAACCTCAGGTGGCACACAATTGACTGAAAGAGGATAGATGTAGGTTTTGAAAGATGATTATAAGCTTGAGAGATAAATATGATAGCGGATAAATTTATAAGTTGGTGACAGACAAATGATAGGTGATTCTCAACAATTTTTAAAATGTATTTTAATTTGTTCTTTTGAGAATTTTAGACACATATACAATGTATTTTGATTATATTCACTCCCAACTCCTCTTGGTCTTCCTTCCACATCCCCTTCCCAACCTCATGTCTTCTTATATTAATTAAATAAAATGAATGTTTGGTTTTGTTGTTGTTGTTGTTGTTGTTTAACAGGACATCGCTGTGTAGCTCTGGTTGGCCTGGAACTCACAGCTATCCACCAGCCTCTGCCTCCTTATTACTGGGATTAAATGCAGGTACCATCATGCCCTGCCTCTCTTTTTAAAAATAATCCACTGAGTCTAATAAGTGTTGTCACCACACACACATGTGTGTAGAACTACATAGATAGCAGTTTTGATAGATGGTAGAAGATGGATGATAGATTTGACAGGCAGATGATAGACTTGAGAGATAAGACTTGATACACAGCAGATGACAGACAGAGAGATAACAGTATATAAATAGATGGCATAATATAAAGATGACCAAATAGCTGACACAGAAATTCCAGTCAAAAGCCCAAAGTGATCTGTCCACTATTTAAGGAGTAAGAGAAGCCAGTCAAGCTTAATAATGATGTGTAAGCACATAGAGTCTGCCATCAGACTTCCTGGACGTGAGCTGCAGCTCTCCCACCTGCCTCACGTAGACCTTGCCCACTGCCGCATCTGCCCTCTGGAACAGGCGTTATCCTGGCTACCTCACATGTTCACGTGAGCACAGCCACTGTCCTCCTTCAGTTTCATTTTCTACCAAGGTGAGACAAAAGCACCAATCTTCACTGGTCCCTTGGCCTTCAAGCAACTTTCATCTAGTTAATAGATTACTCTCCAAAACCCTTTACAGAAAATTCGGAGGAGGGTCCAAGCTGGGATTAGCATTCCAGCCCTGTGGTGGTTTGAATAAAAATGTCTCCCTTAGGTCCATGGAGATTTTCACTATTAGGAGCTATGGCCTTCTTGGAGTAGGTATGTCACTGGGGGGTGGGTCTCAGATACTCAAGCCAGTCTAGTGTAACTGTCTTTTCCTGCTTCCTACAGTTCAAAATGTAGAACTCTCAGCTTCTCCTTCAGCACAGTCTCTGCCTGCACACCATCATGCTTCCTGCCATGACAACAATGGACTAAACCTCTAAACAAGCCAAATTAAATGTTTTCCTTAATAAGGGTTTCCTTGGTCATGGTGTCTCTTCATTGCAATAAAAACCCTAACTAAGGTAACCCCAAGATCTGATGCTACCTCTGTGCTTCACCCACCCCCTATCCCCAGCTAGTTTCTCCTTTCTGCATGGAGAAGGCCAAGCAAAACAGCGAACGCACCAAGTTGTCCAAGTGTACAACCCAACTGTAAGCCTTTACTAGCTGCGTGTGCTGGGCTAACTGCTTCACAATGCTATCTTTAGGTATCTAGAAACTAGGAACTAGCCGTGTTTGCACCTCATCAGGGCTTTTGTGAAGATTACATAAATAAGTCAGGTCAAGGGCTTTTCACTGAGTATAGTCTTTGAAGGCTTCCGGGTGACAGCGCTACGTTCCAGACCTATGCTGCCTGTGTTTTTTTCCCTTGCTTGCAATGTGTTTGTTATCTAGCAAAGTCTTTCCCTTTACCCTATGTCTGCCCACCAGGCTGACATGCAGGCTAGACAAGCTTGCCCTGATACATCCCAGCAGTTGAATCTGTGCCTTGGTTATGACTCGAGGCTTTGTGGCTGACTTGGAAGTTGGTCCCCTCCACAGCACTGTGAGTAGGCACTGTGACAGCCTCACCTCAAGATTCCCCAGGACCTCACAAAGAAATTCGTCTATAGTGGAGCTTAGAAAGCATCTATAGAAGGAACAGGAAGAGGCGTTTCATCCTGCCTAAACATGAAAAACCAGCAGATGGTGACAATTATTTTCTATCTCAGAAGCTAAGGTGGTGCCTTTGATTCTGGAGGGATCCTGAGTGTGCCACACATGGGCAGGGTAGGGTGGTTAGGAAGCACAGGGGTTCAGCCATGGCTGGTGACTTAGTAGTCTCAATACCAGAAAGCGATTTTTGGAGACTTTCACACGGTAGAAAAACAAACCGCATTCAAGAAGCAAGCTGCCAGAAACCCAGAGCTGTTGGAGATGAGCTCATGGCAGAGCTGAACTGTCGGGTGAAGTATGAGCACTGGCCTGACCCCAGAGGCTTCTGGACAGAACTGCAAAATAACCTCAAGCCTGTGGTATGCTGTGGCCATGGCTTACTGAAAGTCAGCAACAAAGTGAGAAAAAAGACACCCACCTTACCAGTGAAGAAAGTGCCAAACGCTTTCAAGATCTAGATTGTCCCAGGGGTAGGTCATGAGCCCCGAGTCCAACTCCATACCCCGGGTCAGCCACGCCTCCACTTTAGAAGTCATGACTCTCTTACCCCTTCCTGCTCTTACCACTTCATCTGCTCAAAGATGCCTCCATGAAAAGCAAGGTGCTGGATGGTGAGACTGGGTGGAAATAAGTCACCCTTATGAAAATGTAGTGTTTGTCAGCCTCTGAACACACCCCCAACGTATAAAATGTACCCTGTCATGAGTAGTTACTGGCTAACTACATAACTGCATGATGAGACAAGGGAATTACCTTAATGCCTGTTAGTCCCACTCCAAATACTAAAACGGTAGAGTGTAAAATGTTCTCAGGCTAATTAGGAAGGCTACTATGTTACAGAAAGGGCTTCTGGAATACACCAGAATGAACTTTGAGGTTTGTATACCATAGACAGGCAGGAAGACAAAGATTCAGCTTAAGTGCACATGTTCTAAATCACTGTCAAGGAATCTGATCTGTCCATAAAGCTCTGCTTTGCACTAAAAGGCTGCTAACCTTTTTTTTTTTTTTTTTTTTTTTTTTTTTTT